>JASCIP010000023.1:4453158-4464292 GCA_034783695.1 Sardinella gibbosa | reverse complement strand
GTGCGTATGTCTTTGAGTCCTCATTACCTCTGGAAAGTCTCCTTTGGCGTAGACCATGAGCAGTGAGGTCTTTCCACAGCCACCATCACCCACGATCACAATTTTCAGCTCATCTCTCTTGACAGGGCTGGATTTGCCGTTGGCCACCACCGCCGACCCGTTCTGTGTCATGGTCCACGCCGCAGGTGAAGCTCCAAAGTGTAGCCTGGAGGATCACCTGCTCAGCTCAGTCCAGCCCAGTCCAGCCCGGCTTCTGTGATAACTGCTCAGTCTATAGCACTACACAGCATGTCTCTAAAGGAGCCCCGTTAGCCTAGTCTGTCTGCCAGCCTGTGAAAGTAGGAGGAGGCTTGGCAAGTCTGTCTGTCTCTCTGTCTGTCTGTCTGCTGAAGGTGAGTACCCGGCCGGCCCCGATGCTCACTCCACCCCACCTCTACGTCTTTTTCTCTCTCTCTCTCACTCACCACGCGCCTCACCTCGCTCCACAGCAAGAGCACAGTGCCGGCTGACGTATGAATCCACTGCTGCCACCTCCTCCCCCACTTCCTCCCCCCTCCTTCTTTCTCTCTCTCTCTCTCTCTCTATCTTTCTCTCCCCCTCCCTCCATCCCCTCACTGTGTATGTGTGTGCGGGTGTATATCTCTCTCTCCTTTGCTGTCATCTCGTGAGCGTCAGGAGTGGGCAGGAAGAGGCACAGAGCAGTGGGCTCCCAAATAGACATGATTTAGGCATTATTCTGTACGCCTGGTAAGATTCAGTATTTCAGTCGAGCATTTCACTATATCTTACTTATTTACCTGTTTATCTGTATGATTCCAATAAAGTTGACTCTTATCTGAAGACTGGGCTAATGTAAAAAAAAAAAATCCTCACCCAATCCCTCCCTGATATATATTATTTCTCTTCATGAGAAAACTGTAGGCGTGTGTCTTTGAGTGTGTATGTTGAATCACCATCTACAGTCACAATCTACTGCTGTGCGAATGTGTGTGTCGATCAAAACACCTGATCTGCTCAATGTGTGTGTGTGTATGTGTGTGTGCTTGTGTGTTCACATACTCCTCATCAGCATGTGAAATTTAGAAGGATTTTTTTTATGTGCGTGTGTGCATCGCACTGGGTATTGAAAGACTATTCACATTTGTACCACACACACACAGACACAGACACAGACACAGACACAGACACACACACACACACACACACACACAAAGCCCCACTTTGTAAGAAAATGTGTTCACCATTTAGGCTGCTGTAATTAGTGCTTAATTACATTATCCCTGCCTTGTGGTGGAGCTTTGAGGCCTGCCGATATAGATGTGTGTGTTTTGACAAAAATACACATGACCTGACAGGCAAAATCCCTTCCTCAGAATAACTGAAGTCATCACATGCAAATACAAAGTGCAGAACTGTCTGCATGGCCGGATGCCTTTGAAATCCCACCTACTTTTCCCAAGGAAAAAGCCTTTTCTGACTCAACAGCCACAGCTATCATTTGATGTATTTTTTTTTACAAGTTTCAGGACAAAACCTAGACTCGTCAGCTTGCTAGTTAATCACATAAAAATCTGATCTATTAGCCTTATAATAATCTAGCTTTAACTTAAATTCACACTTTAAAATCAAAAGCACCAACAGACGTCCTCATCAGTTCATGAAATATTTCAACTATCCCCCTTTAAACTGAAACTGATTCATCACACAGATTCAAAAATGTTCTTAATGTTTTACATTTATTTATTTATTCATACATACATGCCATAACAGAGACAAACAGAATTAACCAACCACACCCATCTTCATGAAAGACAGCAGATTATTCCAACAATTACAAAAAATAACGTTACAAGTTGTAATTCCTGCCAAGGCAAAGTTCCTAAACCTACAAGCCAAAGAAAATAAAACAAAAGTGGATGATGCAATCTATGAAATGCCATTTAAGACATGACCCATTTCTTTCATGATCACTCATGCTTTCAATGCCATCTAGAGGATCAACTAACAACTAAGATGTTTTTTTACATGCCTCTTTACATGTTAAAATTAACACGTACTAATGTTGAGCCTGCACCAATAAAAAAGAAACAAATTATGCCAGTGTGTAATTAGACGTGGCATAATGGAATGTTCTAAATTGCAAGTTGATAATTTTACCTTCGACCACTTCAAGTCAGCAGTTCTAGTATTTTCTGGAGAGTATGCACCATATCGTTTCAATCTGAGTTTTGTCTCTACGATTGAAAAAAAAATCCATTAAGATAAGCTTATAATGTAAACTAGAATTAACCTCGACCACAGCCTAGAATACGTCGCTAAGTCCGTGATGACCTGCCAATGATCAAAAGAATGCTGTTGCGCAGAACAAACTGGCTGCAGCTCACACCACAATGCTCGCTGCCCATGTCCCTTAAAGTGGAACTAAAGCAGACCTGACATTGAGTTTGCATGCTATAGTAAAGATGATCCAACAACGTGTGTCATTTGTTTACGATTACAATTACCTTAAAATAGGCTGCATTTCAATCCGTAAAGCCTACCTTCTGCTGATGTTCTCAAGTAGCTTAGACAATAAATAGGCTACATTTAAATGCCTGCAGAGGAAGTCCAGGATCTTACTCGACTCCAATCACGCAGAGACGCAACAAAAACGAAATGATTTCCAGATGACAGTCATTACCCAGTTGCTATGTACCTAAACTCGTTGTCAAATGTCTTGTATGTAAAAAAATGATGTATCCCCATTCCCCACTGTAGACTACTCTATCAATCCCAGCTCAGGAGACTAAAATGGCCGCTGTCTGCCTTGCTGTGGCTGGATGGTAACAGGGCCTTAATCGCCAGCAGCAAACCACCCAGATATTTTACCCAAGTGAATCTCGGTTTGACGAGAGGGACGGCACACACTGACAAAATAAATATACTGACTAATTCTACGTAGAGCAAAACAAAAAACTATTTCTGGAAGATACTTCCTTAATCTTTCTATTTTCCATGGCACTGTAGTACAAAATAGACTGTCGACATAATAAACTATATAATTGCAGGTTACTTAATCTGACAATTCTGAAAATCCAGAAACAGTTTTTACAATATAACCTATAGCCAACATATCACACTAACTGTCGTTTTCAATTACCAAATGAAGGTGATGTCCCTGGAGATGCAGATAAATGACATTTTAATGACAACCGAATTCACAATCATTACAGATTTCTCACACAATTCCATTCATATCAATTGCTGGCATTACTCCAGCTCCATCGGGTTATCGCTCTCAATTAGAGCTTTGTAAGCTTTAGTAGTTTGAATGCGTTATTTTCCGAATAATAGTCTAATAATAATAAACAAAACAGTAGTGGAATGTAAAGACAAGTGACCATATTAAAATAGTGAGTTTATTATGTACGTGGAATTCGGCTATTTACTCACGATTACCGACTGAAAAGGTTATGTCTAACACTGCAGCAATTCAATCTTGTTTCTTGACCAGAAAGATCCAGTTCCCCATTTTCCTGACAGCAGCATGCCAAAGCACACAAGGCTTTTCCTGTTCGACTTGCGCAGCGTGTTTGCAGCTCATCTAGAGCAAAAAAACAAGAGACACAGAAAAATACTGCGTGGCGGCCACGATCCCAACCCCTTTCTGATGGATGAGTTTAAGTTATCCCAGCAAAATGGGTCGCCTATGGTCTACTGCCTCACTCATGCATAGCCTACATGATCACACTACTGCTCCACATAAGCGGCCTTACGACCCGCTTCAAAGGCTGGGGGAAGCAGAGGCGAGTCCCTGCCTTGCAGGGAGAATGGAAAAATGGGAAAACACAGGAAAACTTGTTTGTGTAGTAGACTGGCCACTGGCACGGGTCAGAACCCATAAACGTGTAGCCTATACCCACTGTTGGGTTCATTTATAACAATAGCCTAGGACACATATCACATTTTCCTTTGAGGTAACAGATGGAGAACAGCTTTCGAACCATGACCTTTTGTCCCATGCAGCAGGCTAGCATAACATTCACTGTAGGCTGTTGCGCGCCTAAGTCTGCACTTAACACTGGTACAATGAATAAATGATGGTTCTGATCATTGTGGCCTTTGTGGAATGCTCTTACCCTTTGTTTCTAATGGAGTGCTGGGGAGCCAAGGTCAGTTTAGCAGATCACAGTTGCCAATGTTTCACATAATTTTCTGCAGGCTGCAATGAACGCACCGGCCCTCCCTAATCTCAATGAATGAATTCTGTTGAGCGCAAAAGAAAGACAAACACGCAGCTCGTATAAACATAACGCTGTCCACAACACACTGTAGCTGTCTAGTAACAGTAACCAAGGGAGATCACCTGAGAGCTGTTTTACGTAAGCCCCACATTGCACAAGCCTCCATCCATCTGCCTCCTCTTTTCCTACAAAATGGATTTTCTTGCTTGGCAGATAACAATCTTCTTTACATAGCGATAGCCTTGAATTACTGCAGCGACTCATCTTGAAGGGGAATGAGAAAACACAAGAGAAGCCCGAATCCCCTTTGTGTTAGCTCATTGAAATGCTGCACTGTGTTCTAAATTGTTTTTCCGACCTTATATGGCTACGTGGGTGCAGTCGTCTCCAACGCATGGCACGCAGCCAGCCTCCCTTGCTCACTCACCACGACTCGCCAGAATGACTTTAGATCTGCCAGACCCACACGCAACTATGCGAGAGGATTCTGCAAGCCTTGCTATGGTTTCTCCTCCTCTGTAACGTTTTCTGATATTACACACGAAGCCATTTTGATCTTCATTGACAGATTTCCTTCTGGTCAGAATGAAACAATCTGGGTAGGGGTTGAATTAACTCGTGTTTTCGAATTTCTAAAACCTCGCCCAGTCATGGCGCAGCAGCATTTTCGAGCACATAATGATCTCCTTTGTGTGTGTATGTGTGTCTGTTTGTCGGTCTCTCTCTCTCTCACACACACACACTCACTGTGGAGTGTGTGTGTGAAGAAGCCATTTTGAAAAGAGAGCAGCAGAGAAGCCATTTAACGACAGCTCATATCAAAGGTCGCTTTGGATATGGGGCGACAGGGGGAAAATTCTAGAAGATGATCCTAGCCCTCAGTTCTTTAAAGTTATTTACTTACATAACCTTCTAATTCCCCACGAGGATTACAGTTATTTTAATTGCCTGTAAGTTTGAGAAACAGTGCTTTCCTTCATTCCAGGTCATTTTTAAACATTTTCCTGATTGCTTTTTATGTATGCTTTTATAAGCAGAGTAAACAACTAAAGTAATTAAGCCACAGGGACTGAGCCTCACATAAATAATGCTTTAGTTTAACGTGTAAAATAGTCAGGTGGGGAATCCATAAACTGTTACCTTAGATTTGAAAAGATTCCCGTGCCAGATGTGCCAGTTTTCCTTCTTCTATATGAAGAGCGTACGCATTTTACTGCGGTCCTGTTTCCAGGAAGAGGGAGATGTTTGCATATTGTTCAGTGAAACTGCTTCAAGATACTCAGCATTCTAATTCGTTGGACAGTGAGATCTTACGTACTTTAAATAACAAATTAATTCAAGAAATAGTTACACAGCACTTGTTTTCTTCCTTTTTAGGCGTTGCATCCCCACCCCTTCATAAACAGTTAGAGGATCCGAAGATGGCAATGAAAACGTTCCTTTTCCTTCAGCGTGTAGGCCTGATAAATGTATTTCACCAAAATGTTAAGGTAAATATTTTATAAGAGTTTTTTTCAATGTGTACTTTTATGTGAGTGTCATGTGCACGCCTAAGGAAAAACAACTTAGCAGAAAGGAGGAGGTTGTTATGAGGCAGGATTTCTTTAAAGAAAAAATGCCCTTGGTTCAAGGTCACACAGCTTTACTTACATGTGATTAGAGGAAATGCCTCTGGAAGAAAAGGGTACATGTGAAGATTTATTACAAAGAATAACCAATTTCTTTTTTTCCTTTTAACACATTTCATCAGGTTTAAGGATACCTTATGGAGCTGTTCCTTATTATAACCTGACAGAATGTCCAATGTGAAATGTGACTGGTAACAAATGTAGTTATGTGAAAAACATTGATGGGGGTTAAGTGTAGACTATCTACAACCACATTCACCAGTCACTCTAGTGATTCAGCATTTTCTGCCAGGGCCAATTGTTTCCTCTTGGCCTGCTTTGCCTGCTGAAATAGGAGAAGCAATATCGCCAAAGCCCCAAATGGACATTTTTAAACAAATTCATGCATCTGTCAAAAACATTTGAAATTCCAGTAATTCTAATGTAGGCTATTCAATCATATCAGATTATTGATTCCTGACATACACTACCACATAAGACTGGCACTTCAACAATACACATTTAATGTAGCCTTCTAGATTTGTAAAAAGATAATAATAGTAATATCTAAAACAACTTACTTAGCTGTATTCTTACTTGGCCATGTATGGTACAATGCCTTTAAAACACTTACTGTGTTTTATATCAATACAGACTTAATACAATTAAACTGTTTATTCACTAGAACTTTCTTAAGAAAGAAAAAGGTTGTTATATGGGTGTGCCATGACCTAGTTAGGACAAAAAATGATTCCAGGAAGAGACCAAAAAAGCTTTTAAAAATGTCAAAGGGATAACATCCAACCATTTCTTCCATCTTCTTAGATCCTGCAAACAGAAACATTGTAATATATTATGTAGTCCAACAAGAGTTGATGAAATGAAGCATAAGATCCCCTTTAGGAACAAAGGAAACCCTTTTTGGCCATTGAGTTCCAATGCAGGAAAGATGGCTGCCTGAGCGTTCAGCCCCCTCTCGGCTCTCTGGTAGGGAAGTTGTCGACTGTGCTTCTAATAGCAGGAGCTAAAATGGTGCTTCAATCTGATTGGCTAGAGCCGGTAGTGCTGTTAACCAGCCAATTGCCCAAGCACCGCAAAATATCAAACTGTTCGGTTCTTTACTGTTTCAAAAACACGCGTAGGCTAATTTAGAGGCCTTATTACGATAAAAAATGAAATGCTTCTGATAAAGTTAGAGCCTACAATTCAAATCAAAAGTGCATTGTAAATCTAATGTTCAACATTGTCCCTTCAGACATTTTGTATTTAAAGGAAGAACCACCATCAACATGCCTGTGCCCATATTAAAGACTGCTATTTTTTAAAGAAAATTGCATAGACATGATCCTAAGTCAAACGTTATTTGAACTAGGTCAGATTCTTCGAAATGTTTGTTCTTAGCAATGTCAGAGCGTTTTTCAGTTCAGTCCCTCTATGCTCCTTTATCGGCTGCTTCCAATGTCCATCTTGTATTTGGTGTTAACGTAAATCCACGCGGCAGATTCAGCGCGTTTTTGAAAGCCTTGTTTATTTGTATACTCTTTCTGTTATTTTGAATGTCGATTTTGTGAGAGAAATAATATTAGTGTAAACGATTTAATATAGAGTCATTTTACAATTTACCTGCCAACAAAGCTTTAATAAGACCGAGTCAGAGGAACTTCGTAACGAATGTGCTGGAGCAGGGGAAGGTTGGTTAAGCTCTATAGTGGTGTATTGTGGGAGAGACAGAAACCCCAGACTAGAGGCACACAATATGTGTTGGCTCGCAAAAAGGAGGCAGTATCCTTTAAATCATGTAATGTAAGCACTGAGAGGTGAAATATCTTGCCGTTTGGTACTGAAATATTCGATCGGACACATCATGTCCAGACTCGAGGATATAAATGAAGATCACGGTAGAAGGCAGCGTTCAAGTAAGCTTGGTCTTTTTTTCTTCCTCTGAAATGTCTGTTTCGGTAACTGGGATCCGCGTCTAACCCCCCATTTCCCTCATTGTGCGATATGTATGCAGAAACATGTGTTTTGACGATATAATAACGTTTGTTGTTTTTTCTCTTCTCAATCCCTCATAGGTTTGGCGAACGGCATGGAGAGAAACCATCCCGTTTGCAGTTCGGGGGAGAGACGAAGTCACCATTGGAGAAGTTACAAGTTGATTATTGACCCAGGGTTAAAAAAGGGAGCGCAGAAACTGTACCGCTATGATGGACAGCATTTTAACATACCTGTGAGTAAAGTTATCAGCGCATTGTTAGCACTGATTAGTATTGGATGCAATTGATACATTTGTAGCAGACTGTAGCCTACTGTACGCTGCATGATACAATGTCGCGTACACAGTAAACACGCTTGCCCTCGTCGTCACAGCACCTGACACAGCACATCAAAGTGTCATTGTTGGCCACCTCTCTTAACAATGTCGGGAGATTTTTTGAGTGTAGTAATGTGCACAGCGTTTGAGTAAAGTTAAAGAATAATGGCTGTAACGTTAAACTGAAATGCTGTGAGCAAGGCGCATGTCGCCGCTAACGTTATCTGTAGGCTACGGACTAGGCTACTCGAGGTCTGTCAAACTAGACTCTCTAGCTCATGGATGTGTCCTGACTCATTGTTGATTTTTTCCCCCCCTCTACATTTATCCAGAACTCCGGAATGCCACCCGTGGATATGCTTAGGGACCCCAGAATCGGTCGACTCCGGACCAAGTTCAAGGAGACCGATCTCCCAGTTCCAAAATTTAAGGTTGTCACACCCCCTCATTGACTTGTGCTTCACATAAGCTATTTAGCAGGGGTCGGTCAGTTCATTAGACTTGAATATATGTTTGTACAATTTAAATAGCATTATCTTAGGCCTAGGCTATTTGTATTGCATGTGCATATATTTTAAACGGGGTAGTAGATCTATTTATTAAAACATATGACAGTAGCTGTAGCTTGTTTGTTTTCGACTGAGCATGTGTCCACACTGTTGCTTGTCCCATTTTAATTTGTCTATATAGTGTTGTCGTTTACACTGTATTAAGAGGAAGCCTAGTAGCTAATTTTTCCACTCCAAACTTTATTGACAGTTTTGTTTTTAGCCCAGTAGACGGAGGCTAATTGTTTACAGGCTACCACTCTCAGGCCTAGGCCTATTGTAAATTATCGACGACAATTTATTATGTAGCATACATATGGGATGTAATTCTGATCAAGAACGTCATTTGTTTATTTCAGATTGACGAGTGCTACGTTGGTCCTGTACCTCCAAAGGAGGTGACATTCGCCAGGTTAAACGACAACATAAGGGAGGGATTTCTGACCGACATGTGCAAGAAATTTGGTGACATTGAAGAGGTGGAAATATTGTACAATCCGAAAAACAAGAAACATTTGGGGATTGCTAAAGTCGTATTCGGAGCTGTGAAATCAGCGAAGAGTGCAGTACACAGTCTCCATAACACGTCCGTGATGGGCAACATCATCCACGTGGAGTTAGACCCAAAAGGTAAATTGTTTTATCCAAATATCTAGACTACATTACAAGTGTTAAGGACTTAAATCGTCTCCGTGACGGTCTTCCTGAATTGTCAAAATCTGCTCATTCAGCCTGTTGTTGATGTCGATAGGGGTTGTCGATTTAATGTCAAGACACGTGCTTCAATTTACATGGGTTGCTTAGTAACCAGAGTAATTGCATCCCCTCGTGAATGTTTCTTTGCTGAATGTAGTAGGCCAAATCGTCCCGACATTTAGAGTATTTATTTTGAAGCTTAAATTTGTATTCGAGTTTCAGTCTCCAACTTTACGCGGAATAGAATTCATTGCATTTCACTCTACTTTAATATACTTGGCTTGCATTTAACATTCATTATGCAGACCTCTGTACAAATTAAAATTTTTCGCATTTGTTGTATAATCGTCTTCTTTTAGTGTATTTCACTTAGGCTGCATGTTAAAGTAATTCACTACTTGATGAACGGAAAACCGCTTTATCATAGCTTTGGCTTACTTGAATGGAATCGTATTTACAACCTCAACGCGCTTTCTCATCTCTTAAAGAGACAGTGACAACACATCATGTGTCGTGCAAATGAATGTTGACAGTGATCTATCTGAAGATGCAACAAAAATTGTATATATTTAATTACAACTTAATTTGAAGCACAAATTATTATTTTTTTTCACACATAAGATTAGATGGCTTTTTTGTTTAGTAGGTGCTTGTGTTGATTATTTTGTTCACCAGTTTGTGTAGATTGCACTGACTGAGTTTCTGATTTGTGAATAAGCAGCATGTAGTAGTTTTGCCATGTCTGCATACTTTCAGTTGCATGCATGAATTTTATGTCTTTTGGACAGTCAGCCACAACCCTTGTGAATCTTTCTTGTTTTGCTCTTGCCTGCCTTGTCCAGGTGAGAATCGCCAGCGGTACTTCCAGCTCCTGATCAATGGCACTTACACTCCTCGGACGCTCCCTGTTGGGGGTGAGGAGCCTCGTGGGGTGTCCCCCCATGCAATAGCAGAGGCGCTACTGGTAAGTCCCGAACCGCACACTCCACAGAAACGTCACTCCAGGGTCAGTGATGGGTCACTAGGTGATGTGACTGCCATCGCCGTTGCTGCTATTGCTGCTGTTAGTGCAGTCCTTAATTCAGTTTTATTGGCCTGTTGGAAATCATGGAAAGGCTGTAAGAGATCACGGTGTACAGTCAGTAGTTTTGTATGAAGTGAAATTCTGCAAAGCCTTAATGCATGTGAGATTACCTGAAAGATGTGTATGTGGAAAAATTTCATGATCAGTAAAATATAATAATTCCCACTACAAAAGGATTGCTGTGCATGTTTTTCTGTGGTGTGTGCATAAAGCTGTGAGCTTATTTTTTTCCAATATTTTTTCAATAATATCATAACTGAAAAGTCTATTTCTATGATAAAGGATGCAGTTTGTAATTGAAGGGAAGGTCCCTAAAAAATCTAACATCTCTCTGTCTTGGGATTAAAATGTTAGTCTGCAAGAATATGTAAGTGTAGTTCACAAATAGGTAAAAAAAAAAAAACGTACCAAACGACGACAAACATACAGCAATATATTTTGACTGAATCCCCATGTATTGCCCAGACCCAATTTACAACAGCGTGTTGCATGTTTTTCTGGAGTTTGTCTCTGACCTGCATGTCATGGCAGAGAAGAGGTGGTGGGGGGGGGGTTGCTGTATTGCAGTGAGTAATTACGCTAGCTGGACAGGGTGTGTGTGTGTGTGTGTGTGTGTGTGTGTGTGTGTGTGTGTGTGTGTGTGTGTGTGTGTGTGTGTGTGT
>JASCIP010000023.1:4131824-4145050 GCA_034783695.1 Sardinella gibbosa | reverse complement strand
GAGAATAAATCCAGGAAGAAGGGTCTGAAGTGTGTGAGTGTGTGTGCGGCGTGTGTGTGTGTGTGTTTGTGTGTGTGTGTGTGTGTGCGTGCCTTATCTCTGCGCTGCTAAAGTGCAATCATCCCCTGCCGTAATCACAACCTGATTAGCTCTTGGTGGCACTCAGAGGCACATCTCAGACTCTTGATTGTTCCCCTATCATGGGGCATGAGAACCCTGCGATTACCCTCACCCACCCCCACCAAACCTACACCCACTCCCAACCAACACCACCTCCCCATTCATTTATATACGAGGCAGCACTACCATCGCGGCAGGAACATAAACAGAGTTTAGCAGGAGGACAACACTGAGGATGATGAGCAGGACGTCGGCGACGAAGACGATGATCTCATATTTCCGTCACGCCCCAGGGTGATACAGGTGCTGCTAGAGAGGGTTGAATGTGCATTGCTGAAGGGTGAAATTGCTACTTGTCATTCTGATTAAGAACTGAAGAGAGATGACAATCAGCTTGCAAAGCACCCGAGACTGAAGTACTAGCTTTTGTAGTTCAAAACTTTGCCATTTGTCATTACAGGAGTTGCTGTCTCTCCTCTATTTCCAAGCACAAGCAACAGTGAGTTTTATCAGAAAGGAGACTCAAAGCTTTGACCGAAAAAAAAGTGAACCTGATGCTTCAAAGCTATAATTAAGTCACCTCACGTTACTTACTGCCGCTATGCCGAAGTGCAATTTCCCATCAAATCCATATGACACCATAAGGCATCGCAGCAACTGATGTTACAAGACAATAATCTCTTCAAGTGTTATTAAAGATTCATGGATGATCAGAAGAAATATGAGAAAGAAAATATCTACAGATGCCAAGTCAAGACCAAGCACAGAATACGCAGCAGCTGGGATCTAATGCCTGTGAGAGTCTTCCGCATCTCTCAGGTAGGCTACAGCCCGAGAAGACGGACTCTTCTTCAGCTCAAGGATGGAGGCTGCTGCCAGTCAGAACCTCTGGTGGCAAACCTATCAGCTGTTGCAGGAGGCCAAGGACGTTGTCTGTGGGTAGAAGCTACAACATGTCCTGTCAAACCCAGGGTGCAATGGGCCAGAGACACTTACAGTATATAGCCTAGGACTTGAACGGGCTTATATGTTCAGTCCACCTCAAAGAATAGGAGAATAGTGAAAGTACCTGAAAGCCTGCATCTCTGGCTTGCATGCATGCTATCGGCAGAGTTGAAGTCTTGTCATCTTTGTCATGTAGGTAATGATACATTTATGTTGTGATAGTGACTTTATGTGTGAGGTGATTACATGCACAGTGCGCACGATTTCTCTATTTCAAGTCAAAGTTGTCACTGCTCAAGTATTGAACCACTGTAATGTCCTTGTCCGTTGGAAAACTGCACTGAGATATTGCTTCAATTCAATAAGAAGCATCTCTAAACTGTGAAATTCTACAGTATTAGTCCTGCATGTGTCCCATTCACCCGCCATTATGAACTCCTGAGGCAGAGGAAGAAATGGTGCTTTGCACAGCAGTGGAATGGTGAATTGTATTTAGAGTAGACAAGTTTGCTAATATTTATTACTGAGGTTTTCAAGTCAGCCTAGTCGTCAGAAATCTCAGTCCATCAAAGACACTTCCATCAAAACGTCATGTAGTTTCAAAAATCAGTAATGGCAATGAATATCACACTGCCTCATTTTAATCTTGAAGTCATCAAATGAGTGTGAGACTGTCAAAACACCATTTATCTATCTGTGCCATGTCAAATATCTGCTGTTTGCTTGAACAATTTTCATATTCCAGTCCAATCAATATAAATGCAAATGGCTTGCTCATGGGTATAAATAGACTATGTAGATGTTCCTGGGGACATGGAAAGGTCAGTGACTTAGTTGGAAAGAAACTTGGAAAAATATGGGACCCAGATGCCATAAACATGGGGACAGAGAGCAGCATGTTATTTGCTGTAATTTTACCTGTAACTTCCCTATAAGTGAAAAGAAGTACATAGACTTCAATTTCCATTTGAATCTCTCTCGTGGTTTAAAGTGAGGACAGACAGGTGTCTGGCCTCGTTGGCACCACCAATTTTCAATCAAGGTACTAGTCCGTCCCCAAAGGGCCTTACCAAAAGGGGTAAATTACACCCTACTCCCAAGGGAGTTAACCAATAACAACAAGACAGTAAATGGTGTGCGCACGCGCCATTTCCCGAAATCATCGAAAGAATATTTGCAGATCAACAGTAGCCTAGGCTATATGTGCTCATAATTCTTAGTTAATATCATGGCATTGTGGCGCTGAATAAACTTTGTGAAAGAATGGCTGGATATTAGCCAATGAGGCACTGAGAAATTAATCAAACAATGGATGCGCGCACAGACTTAAGTTGTCGGTCAGAGGGCCAAAGAACGACAGGATAATTGTAGACTAAATTGGTTTCTGAAAGCGACAAGGTCGACAACCCACCTCCTCTTCACTGACATAACTCCCAGACGCAAATGAAAGTGAAATTCTGAGTAAATAAAAAGGCAGGACTTAAGGTGGTAGGCCTATCTGATTTAAAAAGCGGATTCCTAAATATGCAATGGGCCTACATTGTTTGCTGGGTGGTTTTTATCGTAGAGTGTGCAGCACTGCTGAATCTTAATCAAACTGCGGTGCCAAAACAGAATCTTAGTTGGTATCAAAGGATCCTATTTCAAATGCGAGCGCTTCTTGTCCGTACAGAGGGTAATTATCCCCATTATTCAAATGACGCAAACGCGCCTCAACAGCCCTTTCATATATTTATGGGCTTTTTTGTTTCGGAGCTCAGCTGTCTATAACGCAAGTGCACACTTCTTTTTCCGAGCGCTTCACAAAAGCCCCCTCCCTGTCTGCTTTCGCGGGGTCGATCTGTTTAGCAAACTAATTCAGAGCAATCAGCGTCTCTGGCGATTAATTAGGCAATCGGCCTGTAGCCCCACACATTTGCTATTGCGAGTCAGCATCAACATCATCCAGTGAGATTTGTCGACACCGCTTCTTTTCAATAGCGACTTTCTCCTTACCGTAAGACTATGCGGCCTACACGACACACACACACAGTGTCACACACACACAGATTGAGAAGAAGAGAAAAAAAAACATAGCTCACGGCTTACTTATTCAAAAGGACATTGAACACATGCATGCATGCTAACCCAGGGGTAATCATTTGTTATATTCATGACAAATATTCATGACATATTTTGTCGAGCTAAAAAGAAGCCTTAAAACATAATAGCCTACCTAGGCTGGGCATGAGCATGCTTCAGATCTCATGTAGCCTAAGTTTTGCCGTATAATGCTGGTTGCAATACAGTAGCCTACAGACCGCTGTTTACCTACATGCAGCGTGTAACGTCCTCTATTAATTTCCTTTCCTGAGCTCCTGCCAACCAGATTAGATACCAAGGCCCACCACCACCCATTTTGCCACACACATTAGACGCGCATGTCAGAAAAGATTTGTGATGTGAAAGTGACTTTTCAAAACCCCTTGCAGTGCGTGAGACAACAGGTCACATACAACAGCCCAACAATAAAATACTTCTAGTTGCTGAAAATATGTTATGAGATTCCGCACATCCCTATCATCAATGGGATGGAAAGATCAGGCTCAAAGTATTCCAAAGACAGAATTCCATTGTTGAACTGGCATAGATATCACTTCACAATTAACTTGCATCTGCGCTCATTAAAGCAGTAGCCTAATGTAAGACTTTGGAGCGCTTGTTAAAAAAAAAAAAAAAAAAGTGGTCATATAGCGTCCCCTAGTGGAAAAGAGACACAACTGCAGTTATCTAGTATAGGGAAGATAGATTGGATCATAAAATGGTCTACAGAATGTGTCCACAAGATCTTTGGTCTAGCCTTTGGATCAATGTTGTAATAATGGGTTAAAAAAGTCTAATTGGTTCGACGAAAATTAGCAGAACAGTTTGGAGCTTGGTCTCCAGACCTATTTATCGACATTTCTGTATGGCTGAAACCATAAACCTGACCCACCTTATTTTTGTTTGATGCTCTTTGATGATTCCTCATGACATTTGGACATTTCTTAGAGGCTAATTGTTTGATACCTACTTGATATGCGCGCTTAATTAGCATCAAAGAGGATCAAGACATGACATCACTGACTTCGTTTCGTTGCTTTTGTGTACGGGCATTTAATTGCAAAATGTCAAGTTATACTTATAACAAGATTATGTTGGTGGTTAGTTAACCGCAGCAGTTGCAGTTTTCTGTTTTATAGTTATAACTAAGTTAAACTGTGCATATACCATAGGACAATATTGTGTGTGATCGACGCTGTGCATTGACTGTGAATAAATAAAACAAACAGACTGAATAAACAACTGCGCAACACCCCAGCCTACTTCAGCTATTGCGCGTTTCCCACCACAAACAAACCATTAAGAACTAAAATCATTCCCCTGTTATGGTTTCCACATTTTCACATCATAAGGTCAAAGCATATCAATAAAATTGCACTTTTTTATTTCGCTCTCACCTTCTATGGACAAACTAGGCAACACATACGAACAGATTCCCACCATTAATCAAATAAATGCACGGACTAATCTGCATGGCTAATATTATTGTTTACGTACTGTGCCACAAGAGCTTCAATACACAGCGCTCAGTCCAATGTATTAATGACTTCACACCTCCCAACAACAAAAGAAGACTTGGTTTCGGTACAGGACGACCTTGGCACATGCACCCCTATGAACGCCCGTGGATCAGAAGGCGCACTTCAAAAGCCATCGAGATGACCAGGGCCATCAAAAGGGAACAATTCTTTATTAATGGTCTAAAAGAGACCACGGCGTCCTCAGCATCATCATTCTCTCCAGCAGAGTCTAGGAGAAGGACCTCTTGGCCTCACTCTCTGACTAGAGGAATAAACTTGAACTAACGATGTGGCGCGTCGCCTTGGGAACGTGTGTCATCCTGGCACTATTCCTGGACTGGACTGGTGGAGCTACAACGGATTCATCCGCCTTGTTTCACAAACGTGTGCGCGGGTTTCATGGTGATAACAGTGGGCACTTGAAATCTACTCACCAGCAGAGCAGGTACCCTCTCTACATGATGCACCTCTATCGGACTCTACTGGCCGGAGATGCCCACAGGTCTTCTACTGACCTCACTCGAAGGAGCATTCACAGTGACAACCCGAACCTTCACGATTCCGATTCAGTTCTCAGCCTGGTGGCCAAAAGTAAGTAAATCATTTTTACTGACTAACATTCATATTTCTATAGCCTAATATTTAATTTAGTGTCGTGATGTGAAGATTTGTGATTTATGGCATGCTGCTGTATGGTCTTTTAGCCATTTTGCGCATTTAATGTTGTGTCTATGCTCTTAGTGTTTATGATCACTTTGGGAATTTGCTTAATTAGATTTAGTCTAGTTGGGTGATTAACCATGTCCAGGCGATGTTCTAGTAGACAAGTGTCTGTAACAAGTATTCAGAGCAATACACATTCTCCCAATGAGGGCAGGCTATTCAACATTATTAATGGCTCATCACATGAACGAGGCCTCCTGTGAAACTAGGCCGCAAAACTTGTAATGCAATGTGACCTAATGGATGTGTTCTAACCTTTACTTTGCTGTCTTTTAGGTTGCAGCCAGACCGGCAGGAGGTGGAGTATCACATTTGACTTGTCTTCCATCTCGACGAGCGACTCTGTGCAACGATCTGAGTTGCGCATTCGGCTGCCGACGTTCTCCAAGTCCGATAACGCGACAGTTGACATCTACCACTCTCATGGCAGCTGTGTCAAGTCGTCATGCCCCGACCGTCTCTACCTAGCAAGTTTCAGAGCCACACCCAGTGAAGGAGCTGCTCATTCAACCTGGAGGGTGTTCAACATCACTGCATTGCTCAGGTACTGGCTGCGTCAGGGTGAGCCTGTGGAAAACCTGAATGAGAGTAGAGACATCGGGCAAGAAGATGGTCAGGATACTCTCCATCACTCCACGACCGACACAGTCATGATGGTGGTCTTTTCCAAGCATAATCAGAGGGCTGGGCAAAGGGCACCTACACTGATCCACACAGCTGAACGGTCCAAGTATGTGGCTCTCGACCGGGCCGGTGCGAGCAACTCCGGGCATACAGCAGGGCGCCGTCGCAAGAGGAACCACCAGCCTCGGAACAAGGTTCACGAGGCAGCAGGGGTCGTCAGGGCACCGGGATCCACATCTTCAGAGGGCTCACGGAAGTCATTGTGCAGAAAGGTGGATATGTGGGTGGACTTCGAGCAGATTGGCTGGAGCGACTGGATAGTGTATCCAAAGCGCTACAACGCATTTCGCTGCGAAGGAAACTGTCCAAGCCCCGTGGATGAAAGCTTCTCGCCTACCAATCACGCTTACATGCAGGTAAGAGCACTCATACATTTTCAACAAAAATATTTCCCTACATAAACTTCCATATTTGATGTCGACTTTGATTATTTGTTCTGACTTGTTTTGCTCTCTCTTGTTTGTCCTCTAGAGTCTGCTGAAGTTGCATCATCCTGACCGGGTACCTTGTCCATCTTGTGTGCCCACCCGTCTCGGTCCTCTCTCTATGCTGTACTACGAGAACGGAGAACTGGTCATGAAGAACCTCGAGGGTATGGTGGTGGAGGAATGTGGATGCCATTGAACTCTATTACCTGTGAATAGGACGGCACAACAGCACTTCAGGAGAATCAATTTTCCTCTTAGATGGAATAGTGGAACTACGTCTGCACTATGGTAGTGAAGGTCATCTACGCTCTGAGAAACTTGTCACCCGGACTTTCTGCATGATTTAGACTAATTTGTTCTGACAATTGAGTAATGCCAAATGCCATCTAAGTTCTTAGTAGCATCTGGCAAGCTAACGGCTAAAATAAGCACTGACCACACTCGCCAGCCTCACTACATGGAAAAGGGAGTGCCTTCACCAACAGAAAAATACAAATATAGCGCTTTATTTCTGCTGCATGACTCTGGTGTCAACGTATGGTATTTCATGTTTTTATGAAGTCAGATTCGTTGAAGCTGAACAGGACCTTCCAGGGGTAGGACATGGGACCAGGACTTGGCTCTGGAAGGGTGAACTGGACACTGCCAGAAGTGATCAAGTTTAGAGAGATGACTAGACTCAATGCCTTTAAAATCCTTTCTGTATGTGAAAATGTGTAAATATGTTAACAATGTAATGACGAAGCTAATAAACTTTTATTATACATCCATTTATATGGGGATTTCTTTTCCAAAATATGATAGCTTTCCAGGGACGAACTACACTCACAAAAAAAAAACTTCTGCATGATGTTGATCATGCACATGTAACATCTGCATCACTGAATTTGTCAGTCACATTAATATGACACTCCTAAAGGACACTGCAATCTTTTTTTCAATTAGAATTGAACACAGAACAAAAGTTACTTTTCCTTAGTTTGTTTTTTATTGGTGTGATTTCACTTCTCTTTTGTCTTTAGGGCAAGGTGTCTTTCCCAAAGTGCAGAGATTCACCGCATTTACAAAATAAAAAAGGCATATTACATTCTCATGAATGACACTGTGAAAAATGCTTCTCAAAAGAACAGAAATAATTAGATTATCTTCCATACAAAAAGGCATTGTTGCCCAGATACAAGGGAAGGCCCAAAGTGAAACTTAGTCTTAGTCTTAGACCTCTCAAAGAGCTGCAAGGCAGCAGTGGTGCTTGGGAGTTAAGCTGTCTTTGAAATGCTTCTTCTCTACCTCACGGACAGGAGATCAGACCACACAGTGTCACTTCCCTCCAGAACATTCCAAACTACCTCTGCTGGTTACACAGCAAGTGAATTAAATGCACTGGCAGGAGATGGCCTAAAGAGCAGAGGTATTTGTGGTGACAAGGACATGTCCCTGATGGTATTGAAACTGGCCTGACACCTCTGGTGTACAGTAGAAATAGTGATGCAACATTGAGGCACAGCAGTTACGTAAACACTGGATTTTTAAGGTGGATGGGATAGGGTGGGAACCCCCCTGGTTCATGTGGCATCTTTTGGAACAGTCGTCTTCTTTTACGGAAAAACAGGGGGGGTCACAGCCGTCTTCTCCCTCTTGATCTGGGGTACCAATGCAATTCAGATGTCCATCTCAAACTGGGCATCATCCCCTTCAAAAGACAAAAAAGGAGCATAAAGCGGGAAACTTCTTATTTTCATACAAGAGTAGTGTAATGAACTACGTTATTCTTGGTCACACATAGGCATAAATGACAAGCCTTGTAGTACACTTGTAGAACACACAAACATGCTGCTATACCGAATGATTCAACATTTAGGCACTGACCAAATACGCTGGTCTATCTCAGAAAGTCATACAGCTGCTTATATAGGCTATACAGTACATCTCTTATATTTCAAAATGAGGAAATCCCATTTCCTCTTCCAAGTACCTGTACCCTTTTCTGCAGGTGGGCTGCAGTTATTGTTGAGGGTCTCCTTGGGACGGGCTGTGTCATTGTTGGCAGTAGGTACAGCGGGGCTGGTCACCCCTGGAATGTCAGGGAGGCAGCAGGGGGGTGTGCGGGCCAAGGGGGAGCTACGGCAGTCCAGGAGGAACTTCCGGTCATAGATGATGCGGGTTCCTGGGAAAGGACGTGTTGAGGAAACACGTTTTATCAGTGAGGGAACAGCAGTAGCCGAGCCCAATTCTTTAACACACCTCCACTGATTTTCACCACTGGCAACTCCAGGTAAAATCTTGCTTTATTAATGTCGCAATCATATGGCAACTGGTCCTACCAGTAGTGCATTCATTGTACAAGAATCCTAAAATGTAAATGAGTGCAATGCTTTCTTCATCCACCAGTGTGTCCCACAGTCACATGGGTGGCACTGTGCCAGAGTCTATGTCAACATGCCCCAACATGCCACACACAGCGCAATATCTTCCACCTGTAAAAGTTGGCACTTCGTTTTGTGACCTTGAGAAACGAGAGGTTTATTTTGTTGTTCTGCTTTTTGAGAGGCAAAATGATAAAAAAAAAGAACTGTCACCTTCACATTAGCTTTAACCGTGCGGTATCTTATCACTGTTTCAGGGAAAAAAAAAAAAAAAAAAAAAAGCACGGCCAGGCAAGAGTGCCCAGCTGGGGAGGGAAGGAGAAGGACGAGAGCGAAGAGACCAGAGAGGCTATCAATCCCACTATCAGGACCAGCTGAAACTCACTGACAACATTCCCAGGCATGGTGGTGCAGTATCCTTGCCCCACATGCAAAATGCCTGAATTTGTACTCCAGCAATATGCCTATGCCGGAGACAAAAAAACAAACAAACAAACAAAAAAAGTCTCCCCTCAGGTGCAGCAACAGTCACGCATACCCAATTGGAATCCAAACAAGACCAAAATCTTTACTGACCACTACTAGTTTAGCAATCACTTCTGGCTTGCAAGCGCAATGTATATTTTGAGGAACAGGAACAATGTCATTGCAAGGCAGCAGATATGAAACTTGATTCCATACTGACTGACCCATGGCATTTGCACACTACACATCTCCAGGAATCCAACTGGTGCATAACAAACTCACACACCACAGTTATATTTAGAACATTGAGGTCAGTTAAAAATGAGTGAAAAGAGCATATATGCTCCTGTTGTTTGTGTGATGATTCGCAGCCTTAGAGAGGCATATTAATAGAAAACCACATGCGCAACTCTGCTTAATGATTGGGGCTCCTTCGAAAGGCTGCAGGGGAGGATGTTCTGACAAAGTGTCACATGCTTGCACGAGGAGATAGCTTCCTGCCATAGTTTAATGGACTACGCAGAACTGTGAGGATTTTCCAGGAGTTGTCAATCAAAGATGTTTATGAAAGACTAATATTGCTGTCGGACTCGAACTCAATGATGAATACGTCACAGTTTGAAGTGGCCAGGTTGTAAATAACGTCGTCACATATAAATATTACCGTAGGTTACTCTTTCCCTGTTGTAAGTAAACAAGGTAGCGAGAGTTGGCCAGATCCTTGTTTACATTAACCTGCTGGTCACATGCAGCTTGGACAACAACAGTTTGCGCAGAGCACTACCAACTCGGCCTTCATACACAGAATGCCCCATCACAAAGCGCTACATGGTTTTAGCTTGTTACCATACATTAGTTGCGTCACTGAATAGTTGTTTACGCAGAAGTGCCTCGTGTTTGACATTTGCGCAGGCGTGCATGTCGTGATGTTTCGTAGATTTAATGCTCACACGACACAGGTGTTTATACCAACGTCTTTCTGTTTATACGTTATATGACAGTGTTTTGAAATAATTAAACTGTACTGCTGCAATAAACTAAATACGAGGATCTCCTTCTATGCAAGCCCTCAAGACATGACTTGTTAGCATTACTGTATGTTGGCTTGTCGTTGTCATTGCATGAATAACCAATGAGATGTTGTGGCTACCAGCGTGTAGCGACTGAGCTAACACTAAACAGCAAGCTAACGCAGCTAGGCAAGGCAGGCTAGCACGTTGCTAGCATGTAAAGCACAATAGCTTAAGGCAAGGCTACAGCACCACAGAAAACATAAGGAATTTTGACAATGCTATTATCATGACACGAGTCAGTAGACACATAATTGCATAACAGGCGAGGCCACGAGGACCCAGGCCTAAAGTACAGTTGTTATTTCAAAGTGTGTTAGTAGTTTACATTTAATATTTACCTCCGGGTGTTGTGCTAAACAGAGTCCCCCCAGGCGTAGTGGAGTAATCATGTGGCATATGGGCCGCGTCGGAGATGGTCACCCGTCTGGTGGCCGGAATGGCACGGCTGGTTGTCTTCTGACTACTCACAGACATGTCTAGAAATTATAACGAATTTTGTGCTGCAAACTGCAAAAACCTGGTACAACTGCACCCGTATTCGAATTCAGGCTGTTGGCTAACTGCAAGCTGCCACGAGAGGGTGAATTCAGTTCAGTAAGCCTCTTTGTAACGTTAATGAACAAATTCAGTCCGTTGGAAGGTAAGCAAGTCTAAGAAAATATATCTCTGGACTACCTTCTACGTTAAATTATCATGCATTCACTCATTCACACACGCTTAATGGCTTGAACGCTAACCCTTTGCAGAGCACGCTTCCCACTCACACTCCTTCACTCACACACCTCGCACTCAACACACAGCAGTTGAAGAAAGGCTATTTAAAAGGACATGTGTTATGTCGCCCCCTATGGTCAGCGAAGGAATAACCTACAGGAGGTTGTTTATCTGTTCACGCGGTCACTAATGCGTCATGTAGCATTTTCACACTGGGAATTGAGACTAGGCTACACTAGACTGGCCTACTCATCATAGCCATGTATTGAAGTTGGCTGCAGGTATTTAATTGAAGCTATCACCTGTTATAAAATGTAAAGAATCTGAACTGATTCTCACTTGATTCAATAAATATTGCTCTTATGTCTATTCTTTGATCCAGAGGGTTGGTTGGTGGCAGAAGACACATTGACTGAATAATAACATGGACAATTCTGGGATGGACTACCTAATAAAGCCGCATGAATGTACATTGAGAACCAATGCATAATAAATTGCAAATACTAGGATTATGCCTTGTCTATGGTGTGGAAAAAGGCGGGACATCTCATTGCATACTGGGTGTTGGCCAGGGGTGTCAAAATAAGGCCCTGGTGCTGGATGCGGCCCATCTCATCATTTCATGCGGCCCAATTTAAAAAAGCACTTTTAAAAATATATTGTGATGTGGCCCTGCTTGAAAATAATTTTAATAATGTTTGCGCAAGATGGTAGCCTACTGGCACTATTGAACTCAACCGAGTCAACTTCGGTGCATCATGCTTACCGACAGGAGTAGAAGCCAAATTAATATGTACAAGTGAGAGCAAAGACACAGGATTGTGCTTGTAATGTTCAGAAACACGAGAAAACATGCATTTTTGTCACCCGGCTGTTTATGGTCACACATGTAGAAGAGGCATGGCAGCGCTTTGTGGAAAGCATAATGCTCATATGGCCCCTGATAAAAATGAGTTTGACACCCCTGGTGTAGGCTTATGTAGGTTAGGCTTTAACGTGTTTCATCTACCTAAATAGGCCTATATTTAAGTGCATGAATTCTCATTTACAAATTTATACATGACATTTCAGAAAACTAGCAATACAAAAATGTTGCCTAATGTAAAAAATCAACAAAAGAACTTTTGTGAGGATATCTATTACTTCCATTTTTTACACTTTTCACCTGTCAGAAACCCTCCAAAGGCTTATAATGGACATAAACAGGCTGATAAAGCAAACAAACAAAAACCTACCCTGAATGGGTGGCACACCTTGCAAAAAACCCACAATGAGACCTACTTTAGTGGTACTAAGGGGCCAAATTTTGGGGGTCTGGCTCAACTGGAAAAACGTTATTAGCTCATAACTTCCACTTTCTCTCTCTCGCTCTCTCTCTCTCTCTCACACACACACACACACACACACACACACACACACACACATACACAACCTTCTATATGTCACATCTTTCTTTATTAATTACTGTAAATGGTTTGAGCTGGTGTGCAGGGTACAGGTTCTATACATATCTTCATGTCAGAATGATTCTGATCAAAAGGCTTGTATACATATTCATGTTTGTTTTTCCTCTCTCCATGACAATAAAAAAGAAAAGAAAAGAAAACCGCTACAAAGCCTCTACATTCTCCATGTTATGGGCCATTTCCTCTAGTAGAACTAATATGCTTAAAGTACATCCATAACAACTCTAACAAGGGTGCATAGCATTCTAATTAAATATATTTTTGTCATATATTTATACATATATTCTTTATTAAAAACATCTTTTCTGTGCATGTGCGCAGTTGCATTCCTTAGTACAGAGTAATATGATATTGCGTTAATATTGTCATTTATCCATTCTAAAGGAGTATAGTTGAACTCTAGTTTTTGCAACAGTTAACATTTTACATAAACAATATATTTTTTTAAATACATAATCATCCCAACGTTCTCTCAGGCCATACTTCTCATGATGCTCCTTAAAAGACACTCTGTCCTCCATCCCCTTCTAACCATGCACAGATTCACACACACGCACGCACACGCGCACACACACACACACACACACCTAGACTTTCAGGGCAGTATCTCTTCCATAAGAAAGCAACTTTCCAGACACAAAAG
>JASCIP010000023.1:2227940-2239396 GCA_034783695.1 Sardinella gibbosa | reverse complement strand
TGAATTTGAGAGAAGTTTTTTGTTAGGTATTTCAGTGTTTACATGAAACGCCAACAGAAGTGACATCATGTAGGATCTCATAGTCCACCATTAAAAATGTATGCAAACCTTAAGCCTATTATATCCATGAAAGTGGACAGACAGCTCCTAACTCAACAACTGCTCTTGCCTTATTGCTGAATAGTTTTCTTGTCATGTGACGCAGCGATGTTCCTCAGTGCCGTCGAAAGTCTGACAATTTCTAACAAGCATGCATTACATTAAGTCGGCCGACGAAGTCGGAGCATGGCGCCACTTTAAGTCAAATGCACCTATTGATATATGTCTGCTGGCTAGGTGAGTCACCCAGGTGACAGAAATCACACCATTTACACAGCATGCTAAGGTCAAAGTGTCTCCAGTCAAAGCAGCTGCGTGGATGTTTGAGCACAGGTCTAGCATGTCTGGAGTAGGGACTCCTTCCAATCCTAAGCAAAACAATATAGAGACGAGGCATGTTCAATACTGCAGTGTGCCGTGGAAGAGCTTTTATTGCTGAGACGTGGTCTGGTGATCCTACACCAGGCCTCTAGTCTATGTGATATACTGGTATAGGCCATATAACCACTTGGAAAAAAAACACACACACACAAAATGTGGGTTTGCGCGTATCTGGTAAAACACGTGCTGCACCATTGTCAACAATGTGATGGTACAAGACAGTATAGCCATTACAGTCAGACAGTATGCCTACCACAGCAAATTAGACTACAGCACTGTCCTAACCCTTTTCAGATAACAGACAAATTAGGGCCTTCCGAAAACTCGAAGGGAGCACCAGCACCCAGCATTCACTTATGAGTTGCTGTCTTTGTCACACAATATGAAATTAATAGAGATATTGCATTTGACTGGTAGTTGCTTTTGTTTTATACATCGTAAATTGGAACCCGATGCTTGTTACTTACTGACATGTTAGTGTAGCCTACTGTAACATTATGCATGTGTTTGGGAATTGAGCTTCATGCAAGCATGCAAGTATGCATTAATGATTTCACACAATATGATCATTACATGTTCTCTGTATTTTTCCCTTTTAATTGTCCACATAATGCATTGCACTGCTTACCACAGGAACATTAAATAGATGAAGTCTGAAAACTATTAAGTTTACAGCTTCATTTTTAAAAGGCAGGCTTTTAGGTGTGATCCAAACATTCTGCAGTCCAAATCATGTGTCTATGATGAATGAATTCAGGAAATATGACCATATACATCAAACATAAAATAAATTGCAGCTTCTATGGGCCTCAAATCATCTCAAGGCCCTTGGAATCAACCCAATAAGATGTCAGCTGTCGTGGCTAGGGAGAGGTGTGGCGTCTGGTCAAATCAAATGAAAAAGGCCCATAATCTTAAACTGAGAGGAGCATTACTCACCCCCTCCCCTGCCCTCCTCCCCCCAACCCCCCCCCCTCCCAGCTCAGCGGACACACAAACATTTGTTGGTCCCAGCAGTGGCAGTTGATTTATCAGTTACCAGGGAGACAAGATCAGGCAGTCTAGTATATTTGTCACATGAGTTATAGGCGTGAGTGCCTACCCTCTGTCATTGCAAGAAGCTCACATTTCAGCTCCCCCTCGGCTAAATAACCACAAACGCTGTTCACAGACATCTTGGTTTTCACAAATAATCGAAGCGGCACCTCTGAGCCTAAACCCCAGGACCCTAGTGTATGCCCCATGTGGTGTTCTGTCTGAATTCCCTCTTACTCAATAGTGATCTCTAGTGATCTTCTATTTCCGTACATTCTGTCAACAATTCCATCCTATTTGTGAGTTTTTGTACCGTTAGAATCTGTGCGTTATTTGAATCTGTTAAGAATGAAAATGGTGTGTGAAATCTCATAGTGTGATGGCCAGCTACAAGAATGGACCTCATCCACTCTCACTGTGGCTGATGGCTCTCTGACATCTCATTCCTTTGTGCTATAGTTATGCAGGAGCCCTTTGGGTTGGTTTCCTGGATTGATGTAACTGTTCAACTAAACAGTGATTTCTGTAAGTAGCTCAGGTCATTCATCTCCTTAAAATGCGAGGCCCTATCACTCAAGCTATTTGATTCAGGCAGCTTTACCACCACTAGATGGAGTTAGAGTAAATGTTTTAGTGTGATGAGAAATGTGACACTTGAAGTGATGTCGAGAGGCTTTTGGCTGGATTGCTACTTCTGTTTTGATGTGTCATGCTGCCTGATGGTGCGATAATCAGATGGACTCACTCTGGAGGAGAGCTCGCCTTGTGTTTAATGGATAACACAAAAGGCAATACCAGGCCCACTTTACCAGCACTGATGTCATCTTGGCTATTGTCTGTTGCCAAATGTCCCAAATATGTGCAGGTGTATTGGACATTAGTTTGCTGCAGTATTTCATGGCCTTAGTGCTTCCTATTCTATCTCTGGGGCTACAAAGTAGCCATATCTGTTCAGAACTTGCAACACCTAAATGTATTTCTTCTTACATGCATGAAAAAGTATTACTTCCATCTGAGTGCATGTGCTAAAAGTGTTCTGCATTTATGTTTATAATGGCCTATTCTTATTTCCTTGTCAACTCAGAAATGTTTTGTGATTAGGTACATTTATTCCAATCAAGATCTAGTGGTCTTTAAGTCCGTTGCACTTCTGTGGCTCACCACACGGTGTCATCACACCCTTCTCCTGCACTGCCATGCCTGTGAATGTGCGCTAGAGGAAGCACTGATTTGTTTATTTGCAGTAGGCTGGGCTCAGACCCTTAAACTACACCGGCAGGTGTTGATTATCTCAAGCGGAGAAAGCTGCATTGTAACTTGATATTGGAAGATTGTTTAAGGATTTTTTAAATAAAAAAAAAAACCTTGGAAGATATTATTAAGGCTCTGAACTTAACCGATATTGTGCTGCACTTTTGCCGTATGGAGTGTGTTTACTGATGTTGCACTGTGGTAGTATGAACGGACTTGAAGTGAACCGGTATTGAATTTGAATGCATTATTATAAAGGGAAAACGAATTTATTTAATGGATTTAATACCGTCATTAAGCAATTTGGGTGCAAGTTACTATTAATTCTATTGTCGAGTTACAAAGGCCTATTTCTAGTCTTTCAAGTAAGCAGAAATATTAGACCACATGCCTAGTTGAATAGAGCATTGCATTTAGATAAAACGGAAACAAATAGGGGGAAAATAGCCTAATATTTAATTAGTCACCCGGAATAGCCTAACGTGCTATATTTATAATTTTACTACACCGTAATTAGCCATATTATAATAGGCTACTGATCACAGTCATGAATAGAAATTTAAAGGAAGATAGAATGCAATAGCATTTAGGGTTGCAAAAAGTTTCAATGGTGCAACCAACTGCTGTACCCAAGTTGCCATAATCATCTGAATCTAATAACGGAGCGCAGTGTCCAAGTGATTTAATGTGCCCAATATGCTGCGTATTTCTAACTGCGTATGTCTCTCTTTTATACTTAAAAACATTTCCAACAAAATGTTTAAACTATAGCCTACCTCTGAATTTATAAAACCCATAATAAATCAAAGGAATTCTGTCCTCTAGGGCAGCCCTGACAGCTTGCCATCCATTCTATGCAATGGTCATTATTTTAAAAGAAAATGTCTGATACATCCACTCAATTCCCTTAAATTCGGTATGGTCTACTGCAATAATTTGTATGGAAACTGAGTTGGACCAGTGTCACATGACTATCACACAGATGTCCTTTTATTTAAAAAATAGATCTCAAATTGACTAGATTGATTTTGTCCCCTTTTTGTTTTTAATAGCCGCTCGAATGGCAACTCTTTTAATGTGCAAATGAAAGCCGTGATGGAGAGCCAATGAGGACACACTCCTAAATTCAGTTGGCAATCCCAGTTGACACGTAGCCGACGTCACAGGAGAGTTTACCCAATCGCATCCGAATGACACCCACTACTTTCTGCGCCACATTCTCAAACTTTTGACTTTTGCAGCAAACGACAGCCGGCTGATGAAAATGTTTTATTATCCTCAAGATCTTCATGTGCACCACCTAGAAAGGCTGTCTTTTTATTTAAAGATATAAAAGCGTTGAACAATAACGTCCTCTGCGCTAAAGCGGTGCTCTCAAGTGACTGGAGAGGTTGTGGATCCACTTCATTAGAATGCCATATCTTCAAGATCTGCAAGATTGAAGTGCAAGGATCGGGATTCTTTACCTTTTGGGATGCATGAAGCTTGCCTCTTAATACACTTGGAACTCAATATCAAGATTTACTAAGAGGTTCTTATAGCAAAAACTGGATTTCTTTTCTTTCTCCTTTTTGTTACAGTCCGGTTTGTTTTGACATTTAGGTTCTTTGCGTGTTTTTTAGAGCCTCAGTATAGCACAATTCATTTACTACGTTAAGTCAGAGTTTTAGAAGTTGCTTGGGAAGTTTTGCTTTTTAAAGGATTTCGATTCCGTTCCCGAGTAAAATCTTCTCGGTAATGTTAGCGGTGGGGCAGATGGACGGGTCTCGTCAGAGCGCTTTTCTCCTCAGCACCCCGCCACTAGCTGCTCTGCATAGTATGACCGAAATGAAGACGCCTCTCTATCCAGCTTACCCGCTGTCTTCCAGTGGGCCTGCCTCGTCCACATCTCCGACAGCTACCTCTCCAAACCCTGGCGGTATTCCTGTATCTTCTCCGGGAATTAAAACATCGTCTGGACTTTCCTCCGTCGGATCGCCTCATCAGTATTCGGCTGCCACACCGCACGGAATAAACGACATCCTGGGCCGCCCCGCAGTCGTCGCCGCTGGGGCTGCGGCCGCCGTGGCTGCAACATCGTCTGCTGGAATTCTGTCCGGACTGCCCCGCTTCAGCAGCCTGAGCCCTCCACCTCCGCCCGGCCTGTACTTCAGCCCAGGCGCCGCGGCAGTGGCTGTTGCTCGTTACCCGAAGCCTCTGACAGATCTCCCAGGCAGGACCCCGATCTTTTGGCCTGGAGTCATGCAGAGTCCTCACTGGAGAGACGCCAGATTCGCCTGTTCACCTCGTAAGTAACTCAAGTTTCTTTTTTGTTTCTGTGACAGATACACTCATATTCATAAAAACCCAGGGATAACACAGTTAGACATGGGAAAGTAGAAGCAGATTCACGGAATCCTGTAGCACTCAATAACCTAAATAAAATTATTTTGAACGTTCAGTCATAAGTGTATAGCTTCCCAGACTCAGCAGTGATTGGTTTCGTCACACACTTGTTTACTGGTGGTAGTTTTGCTGTTCAAGTACTGTTCTTTTCTGTTTATTTATAATTTATCAATCGTTTTGTTTATCTTCACAGATCAGAATTCCATTCTGTTGGATAAAGATGGAAAGAGAAAACATACACGTCCTACGTTTTCAGGACAGCAGATTTTCGCCCTGGAAAAGACTTTTGAGCAAACAAAATACCTAGCAGGTCCAGAGAGAGCACGCCTGGCCTACTCTTTGGGAATGACAGAGAGCCAAGTCAAGGTAAGATCCCCTTTCCTAAAAACAGCAAGAGCAGAAAGGCCAGGAGTGCTATTTGTAAAAAATGAATGGCTTGCTCTTGTAAATAGCACAAATCTGGATTTATTAATGACACATTGGTACATGGAAATGATCAACCGTAGTTGTATACTGCTTTGGTGTTTATATTGGCTCATAGTAGCTCTTGCCTGCAGGATGTGTCAGTCAGAATGTAAATATGTAATAAGCCTATGTCAGCATTTACCTAACACATGCAAAAAGTAAATCATGCGTAAAACAGGAATTTTAAAAATATGCTTATCATTTTTATTCGGTCTATTTTTTCGTACAAAAGTATTAGCCAAATAATATGAAGTCTGTATCTTGACCATTGATGTCTTTTTTTTTAATTGTAAATGTAGGCTATCTTACTTTTAAAATTTGTTTACACTTGGTTTTATGTTTATTTTTTTCAAACACAGCACATGCATTCTTTTATCACGTTGACACCAATTAACTAGTAATTAGTTTACACCCAAATGGTCGATCAGACTGTAATCTTGGCATGCACTGCATGTAGGCATACATTTTTCACTTGTCTATGAATTGTAATATTAGCAGTCCACATCTACCACATATTAATTGTACTCATAATAACCCTTTGTGTAATTTGGACAGGTATGGTTCCAGAATCGCCGGACGAAGTGGAGGAAAAAGCACGCTGCTGAGATGGCCTCTGCCAAGAAGAAGCAAGATTCGGAGACAGAGAGGCTGAAAGGTGCCTCTGAGAATGAAGATGACGATGACGACTACAACAAACCTTTAGATCCCAACTCAGACGACGAGAAAATAACGCAGCTACTGAAAAAACATAAACCAAACTCTGCCCTCATTATCCACACCTCGGAGAACGAGAGTTCTTAGAGGGTGAAGATGGCGCAGTTTAGTCGTTTTTTAAAAAATAAGGATTTGTGTGATGCACTGATTTGAGTAGGGTCCCATTTTACACCACCTATAAAATTCCATTTGCACATGGGACGGAGACCAGCTCAGAGGAATATGCATTGTTTTTATGCCGAGGAGTGTTGGCTGCACTCTGATGTTGTACAGACGTTTCAACGCGAAGAAGACACTTGTTCTTGTAAATACCAACGTGAGTTGTACTGAATAGAAATTATATTACTGTGAATATTTATGTGTAAAATACCATTTTTGTACAGAACACATCTGAGTCTATTCATCTCTGCCATTTAAAATACGTTTTGGGATTGGGAATTTGTATTAATGTTCATTTTTTTCCTTCTAAGAGGGTTTTTAAAGACATTGTTCACCTTTTAAAACAATACCCTCAATGTAATGACAGATTGGGAAAACGACGTTTGTTCACTATATTAATTTTCAACTGACGGGTAGTTTGCTGAAGCCCACGAATTATCACGTGTACATAAATAGGTGAAAAGTAAGAAACGACGTGTAACAAGTAAAATATATTTGTAATATAAATGCATTCGTCGCCCACTGTTATGAGGTTTTCTTTTTCTTCATGATCAACACTTAATTTATATAATATTTTCAGTTTGTAACAGTGTTAAGATCCTGGAGAACTGCGCATTGCAGGCTCGTATGTATTGCACTTTTATTTAATAAAAAATAATTTCAGCATTGCTTTGATTTCATCATAATTTCACGTTTCGGTGGAAAGAAAATATTAGCCTACAGTTATGTCACCGAGTAATGAGATTCATGTGCAATCAACAGGGTTAGGCTAATGCTAAATTACAGGGGTGCCATGGGGCTTTTGGTTTTTTAGAAAGTATTTTGCGCAATATTGTGGGGTATCACGAGAGGGTGTCTTATCTAGTCCAGATATAATTTTGATGTGCATTTTGGTCCACTGTCTGTTTTTTAGTTGTTCAGAGACTTGTTATATCGACTTTGCATTACTGCAGTGTCATTATTGTAGGGTTCAAATGCAGCTAAATGAATGTAGTGAGTTTTGGTTTATTTTGGTTTGAAGATTTATAAGGAAAATTTCTTAGGTTACATCGTAGGCCCAACTTAAAGGATTGCTCACCACAATGTCAACAATGTTGTGATCCGAAAGATTACATCAGCCTGTTCTTTGAAAATTGAAAATCACTCACCCGCTCCTCACTCAACTGGTAAATATTTAATTTATCTAATGCAACTGTAAAAGATGCACCGCGCTCCAAGTGCGTCTGAAGAGCATCAGCTGCGATTGAAAACGCATATGCCCTGGTGGTCTTATTTTCCTTCATTATAACCTGAAGGTCGAGAGATGGGAGGCTTGCATTGTGGGTTAAAGGAGAATGACAAGTGACCACTTTTTATATTAACCCGAAAGCAATCATAAATAACGAATACTTTTCAAGGTGCATTTTAAGATAGTCATTTGTCATCGGTCATTTAGTAATTGATTACACATATATTGCAGCAACGACAGATCAGTCTTGGCTGTGAGCTACCCAAGGTAGTGTGACAGTGTAATCAGGCCTATTTTTATTTATTTATATTGACATGGGCAAACTGACGTTATAGTGCCGTTTATGCTGATTCAGTGCAGGATGCTGATGCTCCAAACGAAAACTATTGCTACAACAAAAGTGATAATAATAATAATAATAATAATAATAATAATAATAGTATTAGGCTACAAATTTACGGCAACTTATCAGATTGGCTTCATAATTGATCAAGAGGACAAATCTCTTTTATTTTTCAAACTTTCCAATAAATATCACGTCGTTTTGCTGTTTGGCAAATATGATAAAGGCAATATGATTTTTTATTTATTTATTTATTTTTAATAGCCTGTATGTTACTGGAACATAAGCCTATCCATTGCTCACTTTTGTTGCAGGATTGAGGATTCTAAAACTCGGTTTGCAGAAAGCGCAAAAATGGTAAAAAAAAAATCTAAAAATGTTCCGCTTGTCAAATATACCTACATTTAGCTATATTTTGGGGTGTCTCAAATATGTAAAGGTCATATTTGCTGAGCGACAGAGATGGCACAAAGTGCTGTCAAACAGTGTCAGCCCTTTTGGGAGTCCTTGTTGGTAGCCTAACCACTCGGAAGTGGTCGGTTGACGCCATATCCTTAACACACAGAGAGGTGAGTTATAGTTTTTGATGTGGAACAGTTATTTAATGTGCAACACAGGGTGCTGATTGGCTGACCTTAGGTATTTGTCTTGCGTCTTTCCAGGCCTGCACTAGCTGAGCCCGATGGTCAAGGATGGACAGGAGAGCTTCCTAATGAAGGGTAGGCATTTCGCCACCAAAGCACAACATAGGGACGCACGCAGAGATCATTTTAAGAAATGTTAGCCCACCATCTGTTGTACTATTCCCGCGCGTGGACTGATAAGTATCTGTTGTTCTGTATGTCAGTTCGTTTAAGCAAACGCGGCTTTGCTGCCAGTATTATCAGATCGCCTGTCTCCAAATCGCCTGTGTCAGAATATATGCGTGTCAAAAAGTTGCAAAACTGAAGTAAATTTGTATTACCTGTATGTCTATAATGGGCAGCGGATATGTGGACAACAGTTACATGCCCATTATGCCCACTAATATTTTGATTTCCATATTCCTGTACGCACATATTTCGATAACCATCTGATGTCAGATATATTCGGCATATGATTTGTCTGGAGAATTCGTTGAAACCTTGCTTGTCCATTCCCGAAAATTGCAAGGTGGGCTTGCCATCACACCTTTTAAAAAAAAAGAACGTTAAAAGTTTTGCAAACTGTTATATGCTAGCAAATAGTAAATGAAATGTTTAAATAAAATTCTACTCCAACACTTACAGTATGGCATAGGTGAAAAAAATAGTTTTAAATGTTCCTGTCCTTTAAATGCATTTGATTCTTCCAAAAATTCTGTTAGACACAAATTATGGCCCTGTAAGTATTTCCTTACTATTTATTTGTGAGCACAACTAATCCATAGGAATTGGGAGAGCAGCTCCACTTGCCCTTGTTAGACCCTAAAAATGCTCACTGGCATGAATAAAATGGCTAACAGGAGGAGCACCCACTCCATTATTATTAAATGGAGTGCTGCTGTAGCCTCAGCCAGTGTAACTGTTTCAGATGGAGGCAATATGAGACAGTGTCATGTTAGTGCTGAAAAAAAAAACGCCATTGTTCCACAATGTAACTGGCATTATGCTGCCACAGGGGTCATTGTGGTCCACTACTTGTCATTCCAGCAGCTGCTGGTTTTCAATTTCTCTTTAATGCCTTTGCCATAATGTCACCTAGCATCGCGGCGCCTTGTCCTGACCACCCCACCAAATGGGTTTTGAGAGGGAAAATTAAATGGAGGCTCCTCATGAAGCCTTTGTAGTATTTATATAACACATTATTCTATTGACTGCTCTTTGGTAGGTTTGTAGATATTCCTTTTCATTCCATCACTGGGACAATTACAAATACATTATTTATTTAGGTCTCTTGCCATTAACATAATCAATGCTGCTTGCTAATCGCGTATTACACTTGCTGTGTGGACTCCTGGACTGTAAGAACTGATGGTCCAGTTACACAACACAGTGACTCTCATATGAGCTGTCTTTGTTCTCCTGCATAGTGCTGGACACGATACTGACAGGAATCCTTTCATAAACTTCAGGTGATGTGCAGTCATTTTAGTTGAAAAATCATTCAATTTTTTTCTTGCTACAGCAGGTTAATTTTTAGTATCTACAGAAATGTACATGAGTATATTTACCCTCGGAAAATAAGATTTGTTTCATTTTTTTCAAACATTTTTGATTGAATTCAATATTGAGACCAGCACTGCCATCTTCAATCTAGCTTTCATTTTTGTATAAAAGCACTGCACTAAAACATTTTTTATTTTTATATACTTTTTTAATGATTGAGTCATGCACTGCCTATATAGTATTTGATACATTTTAAAAATAACTGTCATAATTTTTCTGGAATTGAGATTTTTTTAAATTCCAAGGTCAGTCTAATAATAATCACGTTCTCACTATATACAATAGCACACCTATAAATGCCACTTTTTCCCCGAGTTTTTTGCTGTGAGTGTTTGTTTTGTCAGTGTTTTGGGAGAGGGTGACGTCGGCCGGCCTGATCGGAGAGGAATTATGATCCGTGGGTGCAGTCCAGGTGTCGTGAACATGGCTTCCGGGCCTGTGGGATCTGCAGGAGCATCTGCTGAGTGCCTGCGCGGCGGGCGTGGCGACATCGCCGCCGCCAAGCAGAGGCGCAGCAGCGCAGCTGTCCAGATGCTGCTGGGTCACAAGTGTGCTCCCATGAAACGTTCGCTCCGCGAAAAGGTTAATTAGTCGAGAAATAACGGCACGGCAGCTCTGCGCCCTCGCCCACCGAGCACCTCTCCGAGCAAGCAAGCTCCCACATCCTGCTAGATTAGACAGCAGAGCATTGATTGTTGTCATGAATATCAGACTTATGAAATTAGCTGCCATATAATGGGATTGTTTACCTAGTTTGGAATTGCGAGGAGCGTTTGTGCGTCTTGATTAAGTGAATCATGTGCCAATGAATAAACAGTCGCTGTCGCTATCTGGACAGTGCTTTGGGGACAGACCTCATCTGCATGAGGAAGGGAAAAATTCCTGCCTGAAGTGTGTGTGCCACTACACAAAGCACAGCCTTTCTCAACAACAGGTTTCATGGCTGAGGCTGACAATGGAATCTCCCCCCCCCCAACCCTCCCACCCCTCCCCGCACGGAACGATCCGGCATTTAGCAGTGGCAAGTAATGTGCTTTATCTGTGTGAAGGCTCCACTGATGCGCTCTCAGCTGAGCTTGTTCGACACGAGATTACACACACACAAGGCCATGTGTCACCCCGAGCAGAGCCGCCGTCCCCGTTGGAATGAATGCTGGTGTACATATGCCCGGGCCCTTATCTCACTCTCTGGCCCGTTTGCAGGCTCTCT
>JASCIP010000023.1:1828666-1839614 GCA_034783695.1 Sardinella gibbosa | reverse complement strand
CTCACACACACACACACAGACACATACACACACAGACACATACATAGCGAGACAGAGGGGAAGCTCTCTAATCAAATGGGAGGGGGAGGGGGAGGGTTTGAATGAATGTGGGGAGAACAGTTAAGCCTATCCACACCAGTAACGATGATGACATCGGGAGTCCAAAGGTTTGTTACCAAACACACTTATCAACAGCCGCATGATACAGCCAATCAGAGAATCCACTGACACAGTGATGTTTTTGTTGTTGACGAGGAAATTGTCTCAGTAACAGTTAAACATTTAGAGTAAAAGATTAAGTCATGGATCTGTTTTTCCTGTGTGAGTTGAATCTAGCAGTGTAGCTGCATAAAGGTGTTGGAGTAGTGCAATGTCACATTGACATTAGAGATTATAGAGGGTTAGGCGCTCTTCTGAATGTCATATTAACCTGAACCTCAATGTGTTTCCTTTGCTTTACAGCAAAATCAACCTAAGGTGAAAACCAAGTCGCTGCATGGCTAATTACCCAGGAGCACTCTAAAAGAAATGTGACTGAGAATCCAGGTACGACCTCTCCCATCTACCAACAGTGGCAAATGAAACATCTTTGCTGAGCTCCACTGAGAAACGTGCATTTGACAGAATACGCTCTGTTTAGTCATGACTGAAATGCCCCTTAGACCTAAAACTCCCAAACCCTGTCCCTGCCTTCCACTGGAGCTCCCACTGGTAACAGAGAGCAATACAGTACATGTCCTACCAACCATACTTGGTGGGAATGAACAATAATGCTGGCAGATTTGACTTAAGCTGTTTTTAGTGTAATGTCATCTATGATGCTGGATTAAGCTTTCCGTCCATTGCATACTATATGGGGTATTCATTACTATCTGAGATTATAATCTAATTTTCAAGTGAGCCAATGATCATGCTGCAGCCAACCTTGTTTAATCCTGGCACCCATCATCAATTGACAGACAGTTGTGCAAATTACTTCACTGCACCCAAATAAAATCATAAAATAGCACAGCCACGATGCTGTACATACCATGATTATCTTAATACCACAATCTTAATGTACTTACCATCAGTCACAAGGTAGTAATCAACCCCTCAAGCCTTGTGCATAGTATTAAGTTCACTATTAGAGCATTTGAGACTGCAGTCTCTGTGCAAATGAGCTGTGGGTTGATCAGATTATAATGTGGTTTTAATACAATTGAGAGAAGGTCCCATGTACTTTCAGTATGCTCACTCTCCCAGTGCTAGGCCACTGCCATGGTGTCATGTATTGCATTAGCCTAATGCAGTCTGTGCAGGAAATAGATTTGACAACACATTTGAGTGCCCAACAACTGAATGAGAGCTACAAATAATAAAGGAAATACAGTATTTCACCATTAATGAGCCTTTTCTAGTTTCTGTACTTCATAAGTGCCATTTGGAAGTCATCATAACTGGATTTTCCTGTATTTGTACAAAGACATGCACACTGTTGTTTTGCATTTCTGTAATGAAGAAAGCTCCGTGACAGGGCACACTCATCGTGCAAGTTCATCAAGCTTGGCTATTCACACACAGCCATGTTGTGTCTTCAGGGGCAAAGCTCTGTCTAAATCCAGACGAAGGTCATCCGCGGCATCTATTCCTTGGGTACGTTCCCTCAGCTATTAGGCTAGGCTACTGCTCAGCTCCGAGTGATTGTGACCGCGCTGTGTGCTCGCATCTGCACACGAATGATTAAAAGCGATCCGTCACTGGAAAGCGTATGAGAGTGGGGACAGGCAGGCCGACTCGGGTTTGCTGGAGTCGCCTCAGTGCTGGGAAGAGATCTCCACCGTCAGCTTTACTGGAAACAGGCGAGATCGGGTTCCAAATCAATGCGCGCTGGGTCCACACGTTTGTGTTATTGTTGCCAGCATTAATGCTCTTTTAATCTTCAAGAGATTATCGCCATCGATCCATCGCCATACAGCTTCACATATTTGTTTTAGAAAGTGACATAACTAGACGAATGATGGACAGAGCGGCGCGTTTTATTCAGTGAAATAAATTGTACGCCCTTGTTTTTTTGATCATGAGATGGTTGAGATGGTTTATATGGTTTGTACATGAGGGTTACATTTCCCAACGAAATTGATATTTTACAAGCATTGGCAGAGATGTATTGTAGGCTAGGATACAGCGCGTGAAGTAATAAAATAGGCCCTTGTATGTTTATTTTACAGCTTTTCGTAAATGAAAACCAATATGAGCTCGTTATGCATGACATTGTGCTGCAGTTTCAAATTTAAACAATTGGTTAGAAATCGTATGATTAATTTAATAAGCTTTATTGATTTAAAGAATTTGATTTTGTTGATCTCGATTTGGCTGCATGAAGATATCTGACAGAAGATTATCTTCTCTGTAAACTCCACAAATTGGTGAAGGAATTAGGCTATCAAGAAAGACACGGGCTGGCGCTGAACACAAACTTTTATTAGATCCGACGCCTCTGTGTATTTATTTAACTTCATTTGTTTGCAGCCAGTAAGAGCCATGGTCTTAACCCTAGTGCTTTTTTCTATCTCAACAGGGCTGATTCGTAATGCCGCTTGTCCCTTTTCATCATTTATTTAGTCAAGTTGTTTCTACACACTGTGAGAGGAATAACAATGATTTGGTGAAAATGAGTGCGCTCCTTGATTTGAGGCGCCCGAGGTGGCAGTCCGGCCTGATTGCATGTCGTGTGAGAGGAATGGGCTGGAGTCGAATGTCACGTTTGATTTGACTAAATTATTAGCACAAGGACAGGGCTATTTTCTCTGGTGAAACCATGCGGTGACAAGACACCTGCACCCTCCTCGAAAGAAATACGCCTGAGCAAAGGCATCGTAGGCTATAGCCTACAACAACTTCAGTTCCCGGCCTATTACAGTACATAGGCATTGGTGCCATGTTTACATTACTCAGCATTGCATACATTAATGTAGTCAGTGCAACATGTTGTTGACAACAAAGTAAACAACGGTCTAATTGTTCGTTTAAATAGGCTACACGCAAAATACAATGTGAGCAAAATATATTTTACTTCTATTGCTTAAATTGCTTGAAGTGAAATGTTTTTATTTGATAGAAATCTTAATTCTCATAAAGGCACAAAAGCTCAACGCCCCACTTTCCTTTTTGCCTAGTTAACCCAAGACAAGGTGACGTTTTGTGCTGGAGCTGCGGGTCACGCCGTGATTTCTATCAATAATTCATAGAGGTTCTGCAGCTTCTGCTCTTCTTTTCAATTCCCCTGCCTCGCCGATCACATAATACCTTCCCCCAGCGCTCCGGCCGCAGACTTTACCGCCATCTGTAAGCTGCCGATCCTACGGGGAAACGAAGGACAAGACTGCTTTCCCAAGCCTCTCACTATTGCCTTCGGGTAGCAAACTATCCCGCAGATTCCATTTTTACGATTTATGATTCACCCACTGTCACCCTTGATCAACTCATTTTTTTACAATCTGCAATTAAAAAATAGAAAATGACCAATGATATTCTATACATCTGGTCCGATTTTTGAGGAAATGTTCAATATGTTCGAAAAATGACCTTGCAATGCAACATGTTTAATGTGGATAAGTTTATAGTCGCAGTATTTGTACGCATCAGCCGTACTAGGCAATATAAACAAACCTGCGCCTGTCTCATTCACCGGCCATGCGTGCGTAAAACCTGTTTTGAATGATAAATACAACTAAGTCCTCATATGGTAATCGTGAAGATTGAACCACTTGGTCAAGTACACTTATAACTTACAAAATGCAGAATAATATTATTGCAACTAGGTAAGCATAGGGTGGTATGTCAACATTTTTGGAAAACAGATACCTATAAGGTTATTTCAACATTAGCACCAATTCATATGGGAAACAACTATGTGGCTCGAGTCCATAGTTTTTGATATAGTTGATGTCAATCATGCGCGATTAGATTGCCAATAATTTCGAACAACAAATTTGTGCTCAATCAATACAAAAAGACTAATCTAGGTTTAGCATCGGGGGCCTTTCTCCTAGAACAAAAGGAGACCGTATTGATGGTAATAAATTTGATCGCTAGAGGGGGCAACAACCTTACAGTATAGATGCGAGGGTTCCAGCATCGCAGGTCTTCTGTCGGGGATAATAGCCTTTACCATCACCAGAATCTCTCTCTACACTCACCGTCCCTCTCTTTCATTATTCCCTCCTCTCTCTGGCTCTCATTTTCTCAACCTCTCTCAACATTGGCGTTGAGACGTTGGGTTTCATTTCACAGACTGAATTTCTTAGACCTATGCGGGGGAAACACAGACCACTTACCCCTACAAAGTTATTGTTACAGCTGTGGCTACATACATTTCAGCGTGCCTTTTTGAAAATAGCTGGTAAAGCTGTAAGGCTAAGCATATGTTTTCTGTTGCATGGATTAGACTGCACACACTAACAAAACACCCTGAGCTACTCAAATCTATCAGACACAGGGAAACAGAGGGAATAGCAGCCTACAAAACGTGCATTTTATGACCAAAGAAGCAGGGCTTTGTTAAATAGCCTACATCACTAAACATAACATCTCTTAAGTGTAAACCATTTTACCCTTTAATCAACTGTTTTTTTTTACCTCGTCACTAAAAAAGTGCTCTGACGCATTCATTAAAAATATAAACTGTAGGCTATATAGACTGTTATCCAAATGTGCGAGAGAAATTTACAATCTATTAAGCAAACACTCCTTTCAGGGGAGAAAATTATTAATTCAACTGTCATTAATATTGATCGCAATTATTGACCAGTAGCTGAAAACACTGTAAGTGAAAATAAATTTCTCTCCACTGAAATGTAACTCACTTGGTGAACTCTGTTTTAGTGATGAGGAGAATAAGCTCGGCGTCGTCAGCGGCGGAAGAGGAATGTTTTTAAAGAAGATACCTTGTCTTACCTGCAAGCCGTAGGGCCGACATCCTCTGAAACTCGGGTTCCTGCAGCCATTTCCACATTCTCCGAAACGTTTCCCTTCCAGATTTAAGTTTACTCCAAGGTTTGGGGTTTCTTAAGAGGTCGGAAAGAGTGCCCTGGGAGCGACACAGCACCCTCTGCGCGAAGATTGCCTGCGGGATGCTGTATCGCTTCAGTTCGGCTGTGATCCTTTGTGCGACTTCTTTGGTGTTTATTTCTTCCAGCTGCCCCGAGTTGTTACCTTGTGTTCCAGAGGAGGAGGGCGGTCTGTCTCGGTTAGAAGCCAACACAGGCCCGTGGGATTGAGGGTGGCCCGGATGCCCAGTGTGGTGCATCCCGTTCAAATGGGGCATCATACCTGGCGGGCCACCGAGGCCTCGAGGGAGATGTTGATCCCCTCTGGTCAGCATGGCAGTGTGGGCATCAAAGTTGGAGCTAAGCATCTTGTCATGCCCATGTGTGCCATAGTTATGGAGGCTTTGTTGGGTGTTGTGTATGGAGCCCAAACCGTTGCCGAGGGGACTGCTGGCCAGGGGGGATAAACTCTGACCCATCCCGGACATGTCCTTATGATAGGGGCTATAGAGGTTGTTCATTGCTGGTAAACCCCGATCGTCCCGCATCAGCGTAAAACTCCCGCTTACGTTCCCAGAGAGACGCTGGTGGGGATGGTGATGGTGATGGTGGTGCGGATGGTGGAATTTGTCCGAAACTGTAGAAATGGGCGGTAAGGGTTGCAGTGGAGTTAACGTGGCGTAGGTGCTGTTCATCCCCATCCCGGGAGGGGATGTGTCGCACGGCATACTCATGGCGTGATGGAGCGGGAGAGACAATTCTGGTCGGTACTCTCCGGCTCCGTCCAAAATCGTTGCCATGCTGGACACCATCGCGGTCCGCGACGATGCCGCAGCCAGATCCTGATGTATCCGCAAAGAAGCCCCCGTGTTCCGATTGTGATGGGGGCTATGACTGTTCATCAAATCATGCTCATGGCTTACTCCGCCATGCAGATTGCCAATGCTGTCCATTGTCATCTCTGGGTTCATGGCGTAAGCATCCAAATCCTTGGCCAGGCATCGATAGGCGTTGTAGGCAGTCTTCATTCAGTCCATTGATCTATTTAATGTTTTGTGCCAGGGATGGGTTTCCGTTTGTTTGTTTTCTAAGGCCTCTCGGGTTTTTATTTAAAAAATTACCGATCTCTATCAGACGGGCCAGTGCTGATTCTCCCCATGTCCGAGCCCTCTCCTCCTCCTATGTCTACTGTTTGGGCAGCTGGAGCTGTCCAGGATGGGCTAGCTTTACGCTCACCCTACCCCACTGAAAAGGGCGTAGACAACGCTTTGACGGACACGGTCTTTGGCCAATTGTGTTTCCTCTTTTCTTCACAAGACCGCCTCATTTTGCTGTGACCACCAATAGGCTTGGACCCATTCTGAAGACCCGGGTTTACAAGTGCGGTTGAGATTTGTACGCAGCCTTTGCATCTGGATACTAACGTTTGGAAAGTCTGGACATCTTTGCAACTCCCACTAACCCTTTCCTGTCCTATGAGAACATTCCCCAACATTTAATGTTTGACACAATAATCTGTCTGCTATCATAGTTCATTCTGTGTTTGAAACAGTTACAAAATGGTAAACAAGCTTACATCGCCACTAGGCTCTAAGTATTATTGTTATGGAATAATTTAGCATATTAAAAAACTCACATAATCTACTATGTTTTTATCAATACTATTAATACTTGGTTGAATTTGACCAATGTGCCAATGTGAAATTGGCGATGAATGATATGCTAATTATGAGAAATCAATAAGACAGAATGCTGTGATAAGGTTAATTCATCATTAGGCTGCAGTTTTTAGTTCCACTTTTTATCATATACAAAGTCTAGGCTAAATGTTATTCTCGATGTTTCGATTAGACCTTGCAAAAGCATTACTTCCCATCCTGAAGCTTCAAAATGTAGAGCCTAGTTTTGCAACTTGTGGTGGTAGTAACTTAGACCCAGTGATCCCTAAGCGCGCCTTCTTTTTTCATTTTTTTTTCATAACACACACACGCGCACACACGTAGGCTACACAAACACACACACATGCTGAAAAAAATATTGAAATCGTGCTCTTAAAATCTTGAAATAGCCTAGGCGCCAGTGTCCCACCACTACAACATGCACCCCTTTCAAGCCTCATTGATTAAAATTATATTTTACACATTAGGCTATATTTTAACAAGTAAGACTTTTAACAAGTTGGCAGAAGTCACGCGTGAATTAACTGATAAAATAACCTGTGTAATATTGTTATGCCAATTTCCTTTTGGTCGATCAAGCATTTCCGTGAGCCTCTCTTGGCCCATTTTTTTAAAACGTTCGTCACAGAACACAAAGAAATAGTGTTAGTCACTTTGGGAATTAACTGTTTCAAAAGTAACAGATTTGCCAAATAGCGTGGTTTTGCCTTACTCTGGGTGGCTATTTAGTTTGGAAGTTGCGCAGATGTTGCCTTTGTTTAAAGAGGCGGTAATTAAGGACAGAGGGACACACGTCTGAAAAGGCTGACCTATTTTTCTTTTGATCAGCTGTCAGAGCAGGAGCAGGGGGTCCCTCACAGAGAGGGCCGCTTCCAAAACTTTCAGCTGGCGACCCACCAGTGCACAAATTGGGCAGATATAGAACTGTACCTGACAGTGCTTTGTATAGAGAGAGACGAAATGCGTAGAAGGCTAGTTGCAGATAATGTGACAGATAAACAAAAAACTCTGACACCATCATTGGCGTTTTTGTTTTCAGTTGCCCGCCAGGTCGCCACTTAAATTGTAAAGATATTCTTGGCTGAAAATGGGAGTTATTCATGTCAACAGATCGATGTGTGTGCAGGACAGGTTCAGTGAAGACACATTTCCTTTCTGTGCATCTGCAGCTATGACGAGGATACTGGAAATACAACGCACTCATAGGCCAGGTTATTCTTGGCTCTTCACAGATTACACATAGTTATAGGTGTCCATTTGTCTGCTGTAAAATTAACGCTCAATAAATAGGGTAGCCTACACATGTTCTTACAGACATTGTCAATTATTGCTGGCCATTGCCAGCATTTACCTACTGTTATTTCAATTACAGTATTTGATACCTTCGAATAAACATTTTTTTTCTCAGACAATAGGCTAATGATGAATGAAAGCCTTAATATCACTTTGTCATTTTTTTACAGGGTTTATTATTGTCATAGTTATTTTTCTTTACAATATTTTTCTGCCAAGTCTAAAACAGCAATTTATATTGACTTTATGAGACATGTAGTCTATGTGCAAACGTAGGAGAAACCAATGATACCCACGCTCACTTTTGCAAGCAACACGTGCACACACACAGGGTAGATTGTAATATGTGATCAAGTAATTCGGCCTTTTCAGTACAAACTCCAAAAGTAAAGCCCAAAGCGAGGCCTGAATAACTCTGGGTCGATTGGCACTGTTTTCCCCCTTGCCTTCTTTCAGTTTTCTCCTCTCCCCAGCCATCTGCTATGGAAGTGCAGCGCTATTGATTAGAATCATTGTGCTGCGGACCCCATGCTAATCTATACCGTTAGTGGCCATCAGTTTGCGCTTTGCATTGCATCTGTCCCCGCGCCGCCATCTCCATGACCTAGCAGTTTCGAGGATGTGTACAGTACGTCGCAGATGTTTGGTGAGTAGCTGGCATTCCATTGTCATCTTTCATGTAGCGGTCGCCTTCGAATGCGCGGACGGCTGGATTGAGCGGGTTTTTTTTCCCCACCGCGCGGTTTTAATGAGACTCGGGTGGGACGAAGCCAATGGCAGTAGCGACTGGTGCTGTGCTTTTGCATACCGTCAGGATCAGTCTTCTCTTCGGACACTCGTGAAAATGCGTTGCGGTCTAACAGCCGTGACAACCATCTCACCAAGTTATAAATAAGACTATCTAGGTCGGTTGTCACAAAGTGGTAAACGCTTATGCTGTCTTTAGTGTATTTTTGGAAAATAATCTACATATAAATCCAGTTTGTTTACTATTCTTAATCGTTGACTAAGATAACCTAGTATTTGTGTTGTCTACGACTGTTGTCTAATTGGAAAGATGTATTGTAACTGACATTGGTGTATTAAGTGTGTGCACCTGTTCCTAGACACACGGCGCTCGGCAGTTTCTAGACTTCCGTGTCTGTGTGCGTCTGTGCATGCGTGTGAGTGTGTGTGCACGCTCGCTTGCCATAAAGTTTTTAGACTCCACTAATCCTTTACTTTTCCTTATCAAATCATGTGTGATTATAGTTTTCATAATAATAATAATAACAAAAATAACTACATGAATAAACAAACAATAATTATTAGGCTATTATTATTTTTTGGCTATTATTTTATTTTATATTTTGCATTTTCAAAAATATTCCCATTAGAACTAAATATTTATTTTAAAAGGCATCAATCTACACAGGGACAGGGAAACCTAATTAAACAAGATAGCCAAACACTGCAGAGAAAAGTTTACCAAAGTAGCCTATATTTTAAGAAAAGTTGTGATTTACATAATGCCTGTAAAATGGCTTTGAATCCATCACTGTAAGCGCCTGTGGTGTGTTTTAATGCCAGATAAATTCCATCTCCACATTTTTTCCCTGCCCGCCTGAGATGAACTCTTGAAAGGTAGTAAGAGGCAGAAAGCCGAAGTGTGCCGCTGACACTCAACAGCAAAAAGGCAATGCCCACTCCCCCTCCTCCCTTAGGTCTTGGCATGAGGTCCCATTATTTGGGTGGTGTTGTGCGTGAAATCCGTTTTAATAAGCACACAAAAGAGAATTATTTACTTCTCTTTTAAGTGGAAGTGGGGCGCGACTCGAGTTGGGCGCTCTATAGTGATTGGCGAGATGTATTATGTTATACAATGCAAATCCAGCACATTTAGTTTCTTAAAAAAAAATATATATATATATATATATGTTTGGGCACGATCAGTAGCCTATAGAGACTGGCATGTCAAGTTTTATCCTCATTTTAGATTTGTCCACGTTCGTAATGCTGCTCTACTTTTTCAATGTAGATTTTGTACAGAATTTTAGTATTGCCATAAAGTAAGTTAGTGGAGGTTTACATGTAGAGCAAGTATTTTAAAGATCAGCCAGTCTGTAAGACTTTGTTATGCTTCATGAGAATGGTGACCTAAGTATTAATAGTCTTACAAAGCATGACAAGCTGTTATTTTCCTGTGCAAAAAAGTCAGTTATGGTCTCAGTTCCCCAGCTCCACTGACACTTTTCAACAGCTCTTATTTAAAAGATCTTATTTAAAACTCGTGCTATGGGCCTATCCCAGCGATGCCACTGAAATCAGCCTGTTAACACCGTGCTTGGTGTATTTTGGCCTTGTATGTTAAGGAGAAGTCTAATTGCGCATAAGCGCATCGGGCTTTTTATCTCCAGGAGAGCGAGAAAGGCCTTTGAAATGCAACAGATAGGAACGAGTGGCTGATTTATTTAATGGTGTGGTGAGAGAGATGGAAAGGTGGAGATTCTCTCAATACTCCATGATTATTTAATGCCCCCGGGCCTGCACTCTTTTAATCATAACATCTGATTTAATTATTGATTGATGTGCTCGACAGCAACAATTAAAATCAAATCACACCATACGTTTGTTTTCCCAGACGCAATAGGCATTATGTTCGCGCTGTAATTACTTGTTTTTAATGTTAATCCTATCATGGAGCTGGATTGGCTTACAGGCTATTTTAGCTTTGGATTCAAAAGTTGTATGATGCATTTTATATAAAGCCCCTAACTTTTAGAATGAACTGAACAGTGAAGGTGTTATATAACATAACTTCACTACAACAGTGATTAATATAGCAGAAGATGCCTATGTTTGTGGCTAGGAACATTTGTAACAAAATAAAAAGGAATGGCTGGTCTCTCCATGTTTTTTTTTTTTTTTTTTTTTTTTTAAACACAGCCTTTTACCTGCATTTTACAA
>JASCIP010000023.1:1604037-1616915 GCA_034783695.1 Sardinella gibbosa | reverse complement strand
TTCTTTTTGCTACAGACAGCATTCAGTGACCTCTAACAACAGGGCTATGGATTGATTCACACCGAACTTCTCCTTTAGGGATTCTGAATGTATGAACCACAAAAATTGATTGATATAAACGGCTGATATTCTTAAGTTGTCTATTAAAAATGAAACCTCTCTAATTGCTCAAGTGTCATTTTTTTAATTCGTGTGATCAGCTATTTTTTACTAGTTTTTTATGATGATAGGGGCATTCCTCTTGATGGGACGTGTTCAAGGGAATTTTTGTCGAGGTCGTTTGAACACAAAGGCAGAGAAAGGAAGCTGGAGATGGTGTTGTGGAGATGTCCTGTGCTATACCTTGGGCTATGGAGACACAGAATCTTTCTCCGATGCTCCAGTAGCTTCATTCACCAAATGAGCCAGTGGCTCAGGGGAAATGCTGCTGCAGCAGCACTCTTTTTGACCATCTGAGTTGGATTCAAATAATAGGAACATGTGGTGCTGTAAATCCTTGAAAGGTAGCCATTGGCAAAAAGGAATGAAATTACCATTTATGCTACTAATTTAATATTGGTAGGCTATAGCATGTGTTATTTAGATTGGCTATTCACTGTGTTTTGTAAGAGCTTATCTCACAATCACAAACAGGAGTAAAAGATGAGTTGAAATGCACACTCACAGTCAACTTTTGATTATTAAAACCTCTGTCTTCTACCACATTGGGATGTTGTTACACTGATGAGTATATGACAGAATACAAGCAAAGGCTACAGATGCTTCCTGCTCAGTTAAACAGGTGCATTTTTAATGAAATAAATGGCCTTGTCCGTAAGACATACTTATTGTTAATCTGATACACAAATAAACAAAATAGTGATTTACCTTATGATGGTTACACTAAAGTGACAGTTTTTTTTATAGCTGTCTGTTAATAAAAAAACTACTGGTAGACATGTATTGTTACATCATTCATTCAGAGTATTATCATGACAAAGTATTCTGAAAGCAAAACTTTCTGCACTTTGGGTTTCCAGTGTCTTGGTCTATGGCATTTTATCTTCAGTGTCAGTTCTCTAAGTAAGTTATCATCCTGTAAGTATAAAGAACATTGTATTATTGTCATTCTTGTTTGCATTATGAGGAAGGGCCAGCTTTGTGAGTTGAAATGATATTTCCAATACTGTCCAAAACCAGCTTAGAGCTGGGCGAAACTTTTGGGGGGGGGCTTGTTCCTCTGGCAGTGAACTTGAGCAGGACAAGGCTGTCTTTGAGAAGGGAACAGGAGTGGTCTTGTAGGGGAGATCCTAGCTCTACCTCTGTTGCACAGCATCAGCCAAGCCTCTGTCCAAGGTAGATTAAATATTTAAGAATGTGGAAGGAGTTCTCCCCAGTAAGTTAATTAATATTAATGGGTTTCTCATCTTTCTACCACAAGTGGTCTCACATTAAGAGATGGTTTAGCTTATCTTTTTTGAAAAAAGATGAAAATAAATGAATTAAAAGTTGATTTTCATTATGGAGTGATGAAATACTGCTTAAGTTTTATCAGTTTTGTAAAGTTTCGTGAGATTACAAACACCTAAACTAATTGCTGCACAGACGGGGAATCAAGAATGCTTCCGATGTTTCTGAGGCACCTTTTTGCTCTTTGCTTTCAGATCAGCCTTTCACTTTAGCCAAAGTCTTCTGCTGAGGTCTGGAATATAATGGACACAATAAGGAAGTATGGGCAATATTAAATTCCACATTTGTCAATGTTAGTCATCCTTCACATCTTCCTTGTTCTCCTGCAAATGTCAATATGGTTTCATTGCCATATTGAATCAACCATTTATGTTTTGTGGGACTTGTTGCTTCTCCTTGTGGTTCCAGGACAGGGAATCTGTGCAGAAAGTTTTGCCGTAATACACTAGGTAGGCTAATGTACACTATTCTATTCTGGGTAACACTTTATTTTAAGGTTCATATATAAGCCACTAATACATAGGCTACCTAATTAATGCCGTTATTAGTGACATGTAAGGCATGTGTTAAGCAATACCAATCATTTGTTAGGCATGTATTCACAACTTTCTTGTCATGATATATTAGGCATTTATTCTTGATATAATCTTAATAATGACCTGGTAAGCCATGATCTCTACCTACTAATAAGTATTAAGTGTCAAAAGAGAATATATATAGCCCACTATACTGTCTGAATAAATCACAAATAGTGGCAGAACAGTTGTAGAATAAGCAATTATACTGTATGGCCCAAACTCATTGTTGTATTTCAGTGCCCAAGTTGCTTATGGGTCTGTATAGGAGCACACACCGACCCTCCGTTGTATTCAAATTGAATCTTTTTTTTGATGACTGATGATTAAAAAAAAAATACCGACCTACCGTCCCAATTTTTTTCTGTTTTTGATGTTGCAAGAAACATATATTTAACATATTTCTAAGGTTGGCCCTAGACTGATGTGGTCCTAAAGTTTTTTTTAACTTGGTTAGAGTCACTCAGTTGGTCAATGTCTTGTTGTAGGGTCAATGATGTTATGCTAATTACATTCATTACACATTATGTTCATCTAAACCCAGTCTCAGGTTTTATGCAGTTCATCTTATGGTTTTATTCAGTTTTGACATAAGAGAGTGCCTTCACAAAAAAAATACACTTTCTGAAAAAAATGTGAAATTCTCTCCGAAATGCTCCGAAAGGCAAACTAAGTGTCAGGATTGGTAACTCATTTAAACAATTATCCAATAAAATGTTTTTATGCCAATTTAGGTTACACGTCAAATGGTATGACCTCTGCAAAATACTGACAAAACATGATAATCATAAAATCTTGCATTTTATGAAAAGAACAGCCTATGTTTGAATATTCACACTAATGTCAAGTGTTTACATTGATTGCATTGTGTCATTATATCTTTTTTAAGAAGAAGATGCAGAAAAGAAGCAACATCAGTAATGAGCCAGGTGGAAAACACCAAAGCCCATATGTACTGTAACTGGGAGGGAAAGTAGAAGGTGGGTCACCTCAAAGTTTCTATGGTTACGCATAGGCTAAATATCATGACACCCACTCAGTCATTTTTACTTTTACAAATCAACCAAGATGTTACCAACCAACAAGGAAAAATATCATCAGGGTAGCAGGATAAGCCTAAGTTAGTAACTGACCCGTATAATGTTAACAGCCTGCTGTCGGAGACAGACAGCTAGCTAAGCTAAATATCAACAGTAGTTTACAGTTAACAGACACCAGTGTCAAGGTGTCTTGTGTTAGAAATGTCAAGTGGTGGGGGATGGTTGAAGGCATGCCCAATAGTATTAAAATACTGGGAAGCAAACGTATGCCAATAGAGGGATTTCAGAAACTTTACACAAATTAAAACAATGTGTAAGCGTTTGGTATACCAGGCTAGAAGAGAGTGGCCAGGCTAGTGCCGCCTAATGGCTCCGGCTAATTTCATTTGCCTCCACCATTTAGTCAGAAAACTAACACGGCCCAATTAGTAAACGGAGAACTCAAACGATGCATTCTAGTGCGTACCATACTGTATGTCACGGCCAAACAAAAGCGATCAGTTGAAGTCAGGACCAAACAGTAGCGATTGGTTTTAAGCAGAAAGGATCTGCCCTCCGCAAAGCAAACAAATCTAAATTGCTCAGGATCAGACGCTATGGAAGGAAGTGAAATAAGCGGCTGATGCATTAGGCTAAGAATAGAAGCAGCAACCAGAAGTTGCTGTTGTGGAAATCAATGACTACTTTTACATGCAGGGAATATTCCTGTTTTAAACGGAATATTGGCAATATTGGTATGCACGCATTTCCCGTATTCCGGTTTATAAAAAAAACAAATGAAACAAAAAGAAATCTCAATAGGAAAGTGCGCCTTACCGGAGCGTTTTTTTGCATGTGCGCATGATCAATTGGCATGATGCAGTTAATAGAGTACTAAAGCGTGTGAAAAATGTGAAATCCTATGCCAGATAAACGTTTTATAGAAAAAGAACGATTTTGCGAATTAACCTACAAGTTTGATTAGCTAACATCATGGAATCATAGATTAGGCCATCTTACCGTTCCATTATCAACTTTATATTTCATGTGGACTTTTCTAATACCCCAGAAGTACGTAAACACCTTGACATGTTTCCATCGGTAGTGGTTTTCATGTTTTTTTTTTTATTTTGAAAGACACAACACAGTGAAGCAATAAAAAATGCCATTGATGGTTTGTTTTGTTTAGAGCCAAAAAACGTGTCGCCAGGACATGATGGTTTCACTTTATTACTCTATAAGGTAACTAGTAGGGAACATAGGGGACCTAACTGGAACATAGTGACAGATATGTGAATGGGAATATTCCTGTAGCACCCTACACATGTAGCCCAAACAGATTATTCAGGATCTTGTTCTAACCAGAATATTGACCTTATTCCGAATTCGCTGCACATGTAACCATAGGCATTGTGTTATTTTAATATTCAGGGAGCAATTGAAGTTGCTACCACAATGTAGTTCAGTTGGTCAACCTCATGCGGTCACATTCACACGTTTCATAATCTGTGACATTCTGCAAAACATGAACTAGCTTTTCACCATTTCTTTACATCTATTTGGTGTAAAGAGACATATTTATTATTTGGGATCATTTTCATGCCTTCAGACGTAATTGCATTCATTAGCCTGAGTAGTGGAAATAAATGTTTTAGTCTGCAGTCTGGTTTGGGGTTATAAGATGGCGCACAAGAGTTGAGGCTGATGTCTCTTAACACAGTTGTGGTGGCTTCCACTTCTTATGAATTATGCTAAGATAGGCTAATGGTGTAAGGCTGGGCATTGTGAGCACAGAGAAGGGTGTGCAGTTCTCTGGTGTAGACTGCGATTGATTTTGTTGGCGTTTGCCTTTAACTGCCTTTTTTGTTGTCCAGAATTATTCATCATTAATTATTGTAGCAAGAGTTATATTTATGAGATGTAACAGGTCAGAATTTTATTAGAAGGAAGTGAATGCAGAGTCACTTAGGCCATTCACTAAAAATTAGCTGTTTTGTTGTTGATTTTCCAAACATTTTAAATTTGCAAGCATTTTGCTTGTGTAGGCCAGGTGTTTTTTTGTGTGTGTGTTTTCTTTTCCCTATTTTCTCCCGAGGTTGATATTAGATTTATGATTATTCTGTTAATGAGATGTGTGGAACAGAAGTGGAACATTTAATTTCCAGAATGTGCAAAATTTAGATTATAGATGAGTTGAATTTACAGTGTCTAGGAGATCAGATTAATTTGTGCAATAATTCAGGTTACCCTTTTGTAAATAAGGTTCAAAATGGTTAGATGTTTAAGCGTCTAATTTGCTATTGAATATAGGCCTAATATAGTGTAGTTATTTGCATGATTATTGAGTTTGTCCATTTGGCGTAAGTGTAACTCACATTTGTTATTCCTTCGACATGTTCTGTTTGCTTTTGTAGCATGGATAGTGTTATGTTCTGATTGAGATATGGTAGCTGATGAAAAAGAGTGTTTTCACCACACCCAAAGGAATGTCGCCTTCTTTTAGATCTTGCAGGAATGTCAACCTTCTCTCTCAAACATGAGATGCATCTTTCAACTGCTGGCATAATAGAATAGGAGAAGTTGAATACTTTTTTTATTTCAATGTGGATCTTCAAGATGACTTATTATTAGAATATAATGAAATGTTTGGTATAGCTACCTACAAGATCTACACTCATTGATATCTCCAGGATCCTATAAAGAAATTTGTTTAGCAGGATCTTCTCAGGTAGCATGTGGACACTGTCTAAGATCATGGCTGGATTGTGGCCTTCGACAGAGAATGTTCTTTTGTGGCAACAACCATGAAAAAAAGAAGAGGGAAGCAAAGAACAAGTAAGGGAACTTGCATAGGTCATTGCTCTGAACTAGATTCCTGTCAGGGTAATGAGATAGCATGGGGTGAAAAAGGGTGGAGAGTGAAAAAAAACTTCATTGCCTTGGCCTTGAGAAGCACAAAATGGTGGATGACCAATGAGTGGCTGCTCTGACTGACGCTGCAGTGTGGCTGTGAGTAAAATGGAGTCCTCTGTGTAGCTCCAGCCTCTGCACAGCCTCTGCTGTGGCGACGCAGAAGATCATTCTGTCAGACCAGAGGGAGCAGCCAAGTGAGGGGACCACTGAAACAGGTTAAACAATCTGCTCCTCTGCATGAAATGCTGAAGCTTTCTCTCTAGTCTTTCTGGACTGAGAAGATCCAGGGCTTTGAGAAACATTCCTTGACATCATGGGAACAGTATCTTTAATTATGTGGCTGATAACAAATAGCATTTTTATTTTGAAGCTTATGGGGATTGAGTAAATGTTGGTGATGTCTTTTCATCTTTTTTTTTCATTCCTACATTTGCTTAGGTCTTCAGGTCAGTTTCTATGACTTTGACAGATTAAAAAGAAAACCTATAACGTCCTTATACAATTAAAGTTCCCTTAAAATTCATAGGATTTGTGGTTGTTATCTTGGTTAGGAGGAGAGCTATGGGACTGTGTTAGGAATTAGTAGGCTCTCTGGGTGATTTCAGGTTGCCATCTGCTAGGAGTGTGTTCTGACCTTGCTGTATAAGGAATTCCAGACATCAAACAGCAAATTATCGTTTCACTGAAGGATTAACAATGTCCCCACCATTTTAATCATATTTTAGAGTCGACTCTTTCTTGACATGGAGGAGTGTATTAAGACCAGACCTTAGGTTATTTTAAAATGGGCAATGTTTTCTTTGTTGTAAACACATTTTCTTTGTATGATTTCTTTTTATGACTAGCTTTAGATTCAGTCTTTCAATCTTTTCTGTGTGAAAAAATGTCTTTGATGTGATTTTTAGACTTCAAGAAGTATCAGGTTTTCTGGAAATTGCATCACCCAGCAACTGATTACTGTGGATCCCTGAACACTGAGTGTTCTGTGTCCCCATCTTGTCAGGGTTTGTTATCCACTTACCAAATGTGAATGTTGTTAAAAACATATGTAACTGATTGCTATTAATACAAAATGATCCCTGAACTGAGAATCATCAGGAAGGGACATAGATGTCCACCAGTAATCCTTGTTGACAATGAGATAAAATAGACTTTTTGGTAATCTGACATTTGATTTTATTGTTTCATTGTCATTTTCCTCCCATCCTGTGATGGCTATGAGGTTAAAACTTAGGCCTATTTTGACAAAGCTACTGTTGATGTTCTCTGAGAAGCTTCATGGTAGTTGGTAAATGGTTGACCTAGTTCTGCTGCCATATGTTTCCTGGAAATGGATTTGCTGTGAGATAAAAGCCAATGATTTTTCTTCTTGCTTGTGGACCAAAGATTACAGTAGTTAAAGTGATGTTGACTGAGAAAACCAATCTTGGAGCAATGCATTTTGCATGCATGTTCTTCATATGTGCTTGATTTTGAATTTCAATTCATGTTTAAGTAATATTTTTACTGCCTATATAGAAATCTATGAAATTAGATATATATAAATGGTACCAAGGAAACTATCATTTTATGAATATAATGGCCTGATGTGGAATATTTCTTTCTCTGGTTCTGAAGCAGCTGACCACTGTTCCTACAGTTAGAATTCTAAATCAACAGAGGTGCTTCAAAGTTGTGGGTTTAGGTTGGGGATGGACTATGTGGTCTACATATTGCAGGATTCACCTCTATAGCCTATATATACCCTGAATTAAACAGAATCGGAAAGTGCTGCTTACTACAGCATTTTTTTTCGCATGTGCGCATGTTTAATTGGCATGATGCAGCCAATAAGGCAACGAGGAGGCTATGTCGGTGACCTAACCGGACATAGTGACTGGCATGTGAATGACAATATTTCCGTAGCACACTACACATGTAAATGGGTTATTCAGGGTTTTGTTTTAACAAGAATATTGAATATTGACTCTGTTCTCATAAAATAATTACGTTATTAGACCCTCCCCCCCCCCCCCGTCTGCCCACACACAATGGCAATGTCAAAATGGACCTTTAATATTTTCGCCATGATCTGTCTCCCTCCTTGAGTTTTCCTTGATGTCTAGCTGCTACTAGCCATAACTTTTGGTAACAACCTCCAGATTGACTACTGTATAATGTTAGGACAAAAGTGTGGAATTATTATGATGCCTAGCTAACCATGGACAATTTGCAGTCTGTCATGGTAACTACTGATTGTAGTTTCCTGCATGACTCCCGGCAGTTGGGTTAGTCGTGGATCTGCCCAAGGGTTCTTCCTAGACCAGTTCCTTGCTCTAAAACGTCATGAGACAGTACTGTTGGAAAAGATGCTGTATATAATTGAATTGAATTGAAAGTTAGCATAAGCTTCGCATTTGCTATTTACTCTGTGTTGTAAAAAATTCTGTTGTTGTCCTTCCAGCTCCAACAGCGCCCGGCAATCTCATACCTCATCCCTTGTTTGGAATTCCTCTGACTTTCACTCTCACTTTGAAGGCATAGCAGGCAAGCCTGTGTTTATTTGGCCTCTAGAGCACCCCTACAGATGCCAGTTTGCCCTGTTAGCCATTTAACCATTAAAGGCACAATGTGTATTAAGTAATATATTACAACCATACTCCCTGTGCTAAAGGGGGCCGTATTTCCTCAAACAGTCAGCTCGGATCCTCGTGTTCGTAATAAGACGACTGACAGTTCAGTCACTGTATATTCCTCCACACCACAACCTCCCAGCACCTACACTCCAAAACACATCCATAGATGAGTCTTTACAACCCAAGCAATATAACCATCAACCTAACATTATGTCATCCAAACAACCAACTCCCGAGGTAAGCTAACTTTAGCTTGCTGAAGTTGAAATAAACTTATGTTTGCCTTCTCAGAGCTCCAAACTAAAAGACCCAACTCGTAACGTTACGTTTGGTGTTTGTCAGTTGTCAGTTACCATGTTAACGATAGTTATGCTTTCTCTATTTGCAACACCTCCGAAGCATTCTAGCAGAGAACTTTTAATATGTCCGTAAATGGACTCTGATTCTAGTTTCGTTGCTCACAATGAAACATTTTGTCAACATACATTACCGCAATATTTTCACATTTGGTGCCTTCAAGTTGATTAGATCCCTTGCATTACCGTCAAAACAATTCTGTAACAATGTAAACGTGTTCATGACAAATGAAGTTAGCTTAGCTTATCAGCTTGCATTACACACTCGGTGCGACAAATTAGCTGCGATTTGTTCAACTTACCGATCTAAACAATCTCATCCTTGGATTTAGCTTTGCTGTTCATTCATTCCAGTTTCATATTCTATTCTACTAGCGATGTGGGGGTAGATTTTTTGAGAACAACATCAGAAAATGCTTGGTGCAAGTTCAAGTATCATGGTTGAGGCCGGTGGTAATGGCTTCTTCATCTTTAGGTATTTGCATGTCAAGTTCAAGTTCAAGTTTATTTGTATAAATAATTGAAATGTATAATATGTATAGCTTATATATAAAATTAAAGTAAACTTATTTTATCTAATCTTATCTTATCTAATCTTATTATACCAAACTTAACTAATCTTTCAAAACAATCAAAGTAAATCAAAGGCAGCTGAAAACAAAAATGTTTTCAACTTCTTTTTAAAACAAGCCACTGTTGGAGCAGCTCTGATCTCTACTGAGAGCTGGTTCCAGCATTTGGCAGCATAATGGCTAAATGCCATTTCACCTTGTCTGGATTTCACTCTGGGCACTACCAGCAGAGCAGACTCTGCAGATCTAAGAGATCTTGTGGGTTTATATGGTTCTCGCATGTCTGCAATATATTCTGGACCTAGGACATTAAGTGATTTGTAGACAAGTAGTAGGGCCTTAAAATCTATTCTAAACTTAACTGGGAGCCAGTGTAAGGACTTAAGGATTGGAGTGATGTGGTCTCTTCTCTTAGTTTTAGTTAAGATTCTAGCCGCAGCATTCTGGATTAGTTGATTTTGGGGAAGGCCAGTGAGGAGAGCATTGCAATAATCTAACTCTGCAGGATATGAGGGCATGGATGAGTTTCTCTAGATCTTGTCTGGATACAAAATCTTGTATCTTAGTTATAGAACTACACTGAAGCTATCATTTCCAGTATGATGAAAGGGCAAAATGCATGTTTTTACAGAAAGGCGTGGTGTGTGTGTGTGTGTGTGTGTGTGTGTTCGAGACAGAGGGTGGAAGATGACATGTACTTGTGTGCTAATAAATTCTCTTTCTCTTGTTCTTATAGTCATGCATGGTTAACTCGCCTGCAGTGATTTACTCCCTCCATTTTTTTAGTTCTTAAGCCCCAATAGCTATTCTCCTGTGTATGTACTGTAGAGTACAGTAAGTGAGCTAATTCCCCTTAATAGGATGGGAAGTGGGTAGCGGGGAGGAAAGAAAAGTGAAAGAAAGTCGGAGAGACAGATTTATGGGCTTAGTCACCCCCAGAGACACTTAGTCTGCTTAAAGAAAGTCAGCATAAATGACAGTGTGTTGTTGAGAGCAGCCAAGGTCCACTCTGGTGTTTTTTTTTTTTTTTTTTTTTTTTTTTCTGGCATGCCCCAAGATTAAAGGAGAAGTTTGGTGTGAATCAATCCATAGCCATGTTGTTCAAGGTCACTGAATGCTGTTTATAGGAAAAAGAACGAAACAATTTGATACAACATAGATCGAATAATGAACCGGGCAACTAACACTAAGTAAATGGGGCATAGTGTCTTACTTTCAGTTTCATTTCGCTATACCCCATTCAGTTAACAATAGTTATTGGTTTATAACTTGGCCTATGTTGCATCAATTTGTTTTTCGTTCTTTTTGCTACACAGACAGCATTCAGTGACCTCTAACAACAGGGCTATGGATTGATTCACACCGAATTTCTCCTTTAAAACTTCAGGATCGGAGAGTTGATGGCTCAGAGGCATGTGTCAGTGCAGCAGCTATGCCTAATCAATATTAATCTAGATTATAATCTAACGTCTTTCGCATTTTATCATTTTGAAAAATGCTTTTAATTCTAATAATAGGCTATTTATACTACTACTACTACTACTACTACTACTACTACTACTACTACTACTACTAATATTAATGATGATGATCATACTAATACTGATGATAATAATTATCTCAACTGAAAATTTAATCAGAGGCTTTAGTTGATGTAAGTCATTTACTCAGTATTATTAGTGAGTGTTACTAAAGATGCCTCACAGGCCAATGTGTTAGAGTTGGTCCACTATCACTTGTGCACAGTGCGGCCCTATAATTCAATATTTCAGTGGTGAGTGATGCATGTTAGAGCCCTTGAGTAGACTCAGTGTGCCGAGTGACATGCCAAGAGTATAGCAGACCCAATCAGATAATGTTGTTGTTGTTGTTGTTGTTGTTGTTGTGATAGTAATCTAGTGATCAGCTCCTTAATGATGCTCAGCCTATCTCGCATGTCAGCCACGTATATGTTGTTGCCATGCATAATGGATTGTCTCATCACGGCCATAGCCAACTGCTGTGTTTAATGTGCATGGCCTGTCTGTCTCAGTGGCATCAGAGTGCTGAATTATTCTATATCACAGCCTTGCAGATGGCGAGCTCCAGGATGGTTGCTGTCTGTGCTCGGGGTTGTTTGAATCAAGGGCAGCCCCTACAGCTTCACCCATATGCTGTTCTTCAGCCCACCACCACCAGCTTGTGCTCCATATTCAACACTTGGGCCGCTTAGCTCCGGCTCTTCCACCGGCTCGTCTTCTACCAGGGTAATTACACCAGAGCAATAATGAGACTCACACTCCTCTCTGCGCTACACTGCAAAGATAAAAAAATATATAAAATATATACATATATATATAAAATACATGAGCGTTTAGAGCAGAAGAGGAGGCAGTAGTGAGAACAGAAGAAGAAATGTCAGCGTGTTGGAAAAAAAAACAATTCTTTTCATCTACTATAGGGGTGGGCGAAGTGGCCCAAAATTCATATTGTGGTGTGATTTAAAGCATAGGCGGCATGCAGTATTATCTATTGCAATATATGCCTCATAACTTCAGATACCATAGTCTACAATTTCTAGTGTGAGGCACAGATTAAAAGTTATGAGCTAATTGGTTTGATATCAAGAATGTTTACCACAAAACCCTTCAAATATCTCCCTGCAAGCCGAGTCCAAGGTCAAACCTCAGTCTTCAGCTGGTCAAATCATTACCAGTTGAAAGCAGAACACAACAAAATTAAATTAAAATTTGTTCCCACCCAGTGATGATGACCCCTTGTCAGCTGGTTTAATGTAAATTGTAAACCATGACTGCAGTGCTCTCTAACCCTGCATGGAAGACGAAGCCTTGGCAACCCTTTCCTAGATGGCATCTGCAAATGCCTGGACCAGTGGGCTACAGCTCTGAGCTTCATAGGACAGACATGTGCTCTAGGCTTTGCCACTGTATTTGTTTCATGAGTATTTCATTTCATGCATGTGGTCTGAGACAGAGGTCAACTCCAGTCTCGAAGATTCATTTCTAATATGAATGTTCACATTTTGATTTCTGCTGTTATTTTGATATCTGTCCCAGTGTGAATACAGCATTTGTGTATGTGAGAAGAAAGGTGACAAACTTTGAAGGGGGTGAGGCTTTTTGCAATGCAGATGTGGTTATTTAAATTGTGTTTCTATGCTGTGCTTGTGTGTTTTAACTGTGTGTGTATGCTCATGTTCAGTGCCTGTGTGTGTGTGTGTACGTGTGTGTGTGTGTGTGTGTGTGTGTGTGTGTGTGCGTGCGATGGCAAGAGCACAGCATCTAGCTGCCAGTCTCCATATACCTCCCTGTCCCTTTCTTTCCTCCCTCTCCCCTGTTTGACTCTCTCTCTCTCTCCCCCTCTATCTCTCCCTCTCTCT
>JASCIP010000023.1:1591573-1603937 GCA_034783695.1 Sardinella gibbosa | reverse complement strand
TAAAAGGCCAAATTGTAGGCTACTTAACTTTTTTATTGAGCATAACAATATCAATGTTAGACCATAGTTCGTCTATAGGTGTATATTGATGTTTTAAAATAATCTGGTTAACTCTGAATGCTCTGTAGTGCGTTTCAGATAGGCTAAAAACTCGCCTTCATTATTCCAATCAGCCCAACACAATGCGCTGCCCGTTCTTAAAGGCAATGGAAAATTACTCTCTTATAGGTTAATTCGGTGTTACGCCCAAAACACACCCATGACTAAATAAACATTTTAAGACAACCCCTTTGATACATCGCGCCAGGCGCGTTGTTCACTTTTCATGTCTCAAAATACCGTTTCGCGCTGGGCACGCCCCTAAAGAAACATGCACTGTTGACTTCTGACAATGCGCTTATGATCGTGAAAATGGGGCCCAATGACTCAATTGGGCTAAAGTCATTTGGTGAGACAGCAAGGTAAATCTGACGTCAATGCGTTCATTACCCGGTATGAGACTCACTATCGCCACCCCAGACCTAAAGTGGTATTAGAAATAGGGTTGCAAAGGGGCGGAAAATTTCCGGTAAATTTCCGGAAACTTTCCATGGAAACTTTGGCTCGGGAATTTTGTAAATATTCCAAATTGAAAATTTTGGGAAATGTTGAAAATTTCCAGGAGAATTATGGAAATTTTGGCAATTTATGGGCAATTTGCAGATCATTTGAAGAGACCGAATCATATACCAAAATATATTGGTGCATTGTTGCAAAAAGAATAAAAACATGATGCATTTGTAAGCAGAATTTTATGAATGATTTAAGGGGAGCTCTTGACACTGTTCAGCCTGTAAGTTGATATTGGTGGACTTTATGTACTTTCATTTGGCACAGAAATGGGCAAGGTAGCCTGCTAATGGCCGTAACTATAAAACATAGAAATATATAATTTATATTACATATGAATATCTAGTCTACAGAAACTGCAAGAACATTTAGGCTGAAATGTACTGGAGCTCCCCTTTAATTTTAAAGTTACAACGAATCTATTTAATCTAAATTGACTATCTATTGCTAATTACTAAGCAGGTATGGTTAATGCTTGATTGCTTTATGTAACCACACAAGATTTAAGAATGCACAATGCATGCAGGGACTGCTGCTTCAATAACCCTGCCTCTATAACCCATAGTGGGCTATGTTCTTGTGATTGAGGAATAACATCATATTTAACTGTTTTTACATGAACTTTGATAGTTTTAGCTAAGTATCATGCTGCACTATTATTGTTACCAACTATATGTATGTTCCCAGCCTTCAAGTTTGGAAATTTCCAGTTTATTCCTATAAATTCCCCATAAATTCCTGTTAATTCCCATAAATTCCTGTTAATTCCCATGGAAAGTTTCCAACTTTGAAAATTCCTGGAATTTTGCAACCCTAATTAGAAAATAGGAGGACCCGAGGCAATCAGAGGCTTGCAGTGCTTGCAGTACACTTTGGTCACAAGAAGTCAGTGGTCTTATTTTTTCTCAGTCTATTGATATGCATAGTCGATTTTTAGATATAATATACTTCAAAAATGCACATCTAATACACATTGTGCCTTTAGTGAATACGAAGCTGGTATTAAAGAACTGCTGAATCAAGAGAATTTGCTCCCTATAGAATAAAGATGGGTAATTCTACGCAAACGATCTCATCCATAACGGCAACAACATGCCATAGTATTTATATGATGTGAATGAGTAATGTTACAAGTTGCCTCAAATTTGTGCCACAACCAGGAGTGATTGCTAAAATTTTTAGAAATCATCATTGACATCCTACCATACTTTGGCACTGTGTTGGCGTTAAGCACGTGCCAGTTTTGTGTGGAATTGCCCAGATACATAAGCAAAAATGTCAGAAATGTTAATGTTGCATTTATGGATGTGTGACTTGGGAGTCATTAGACGGGTTTCCATCCAACTTGTAAATGCGATTTTAAGTTAGGTGAATAAGAAATCCTAGATGGAAACACCTGCAAAGTCGACTATAGATTCGATTCACGCCAGGGAGGCGGTTTAACTTTTGATGCAAATAAGGCAAATGCGATTACAGTCCAACAGTTGCTAATATTCGCATTAAACGCATTTCTGTCCCTAGACGTTAATTCCACAGCTGGTCGCAACACGTCACTTGATTAGCCTATCGTTAATTTCTTATTCGCATTACACAGTTGATGGAAACACATGTAGAGATGCATAGTTGCGAGCCATATTAATTATAGCCAATATAATTAATGTTATATGAATATGAAATGTGAATAACGTTGGATGGAAACCCAGCCAGTGTGTGCCAAATTAAGTGTAGAGTCAGTCGTTATTTACCACAGATGATGGCATTCCAAAGGTCTTAATGGGGGGGGGCTGATGGTTTGTCCTCATCAACATTGGTAGTATGAATGCAAATCCAGATATACAATGTAATATGTGCTCAACCCCCCACCCTGTCCCTTCTCTGCATTTCCCTCTGGCCAGAGATGGCAGACCAACGGATAAGGACAAAACCTCTGTGCTTCTAATCAGCTTAATGTTGGCTTATTCAAAGGCCCTCTTTCAGAGGAGCAGCTGCTGTCAGGCAGTTTGAGTAGAGGGTGTGACTGCTGGTAGAGCTTGCTGATGCAGAGAGACCGGTTGGTGATTAACAAATGTCAGTAGACTTTGGAATCTGGGGTGCAGAGTCAGATGCTTTGTCCTCTGTACATGGAGGAAGGTCTCCCAGGTGGCTGGGTCAAACTGGCTGTGTAGTCCTTTTCCTCCCTAAATCTCTCCCTTCGTTTCCCACTCACTTGCTCCTCAGCCTTAGGCTGCAGATGTTTTCTGAGCTCTGAAAAAAATGAAATTCAGACATGCCTTGCATTTTTAGACCTCCTTGAGGAGCTTAGTTGGCAGTTCTCTCTTTTCCAGCTTGGTCTTGAAGAGACTGTCACCCTGACCCTTTCCAGAGACCTCAATAATTTTTTAATCCCAAGATGCAAGAGATGTTGTTCCAAGATATGAAAGGGCTAAGTCAGGCTGGCAAGTGTGAGCGTTTTTTTTTTTTTTCCTCTGCCCTCCATTTCGCTGAGCTCTGCAGGCAGAGGGCTTGGGCACAGTACATCTGGTGGATAGATTTCTGTCAGCAGTTCTCCAGTGACTGGACCGTCAGTGAGGTGGATCTGAGGACCCATATTATGAACACCTAAGCACACCTAAAATGCTTCTGCTTAAATCTTAGAATCTGCTAGACAAATGTTCCAAGCCATTACTTTTCTATGCCTCCTGAACAAGCAGAATATTTGTATTTAGATTGGTAAATTGGTCAATACTGTTTTATTTTTGTTTTCCTTTTACCTCACTTCTCTTCCATTTTCTTTGTGCATTGTCAATGTAGATGATGGCATTGTATGTGATGTGTACAGTAGTTCTATGGTTCTTGGCAAAAGATATTGAAGACTTCTGATGAGTTGACATGAAAGATCAGGATGTTGCCACCAGTACTATAAATGTTTCTTGTAATCTTACTATTTAATGGTTTAATCTTATAAGGTTCTACATACAAACACATTTTAAAACCTACTGTATATGGATACATGGTTTTTGGTATAGTTACAAGATAAAGGCTCTCTCAGTTGCTCGGATGATCTCTTGATGTCTCTCCAAAACACGAAACTGAAAGCAACTCGTGCATGAATATTATGAAATCTTGTTTGTTACTTGGTCAGCTGACATCAATGATAACATCAACAGCATCAACTGTCAATGGCTGGTTCATGGCCTTTTTACCTTTTTACTTGACAAACAAACAAATTACAAACTACCAAAAAAAAAACTGTAAGGAGGACTTCTGAGTTAAAATAAATAATTAAAAATCTGTTAACCTGCATAGGGCACCATTAGGATATTACTTTTGTCCTGTGTTCCCCTTTGTCACTTACACAATAATAATTAACATCCCCAAATCTATTGCTGCTGTGAGATGTTTGTGGAATTTTTATGGCAATGTTTTGTTGTTCTTCTGGGAAGTTTTCGATTGGTGTGTGTGAAATTGGCTATGTGATTTGATGTTTCGCTAATGATTGGACAAGTAAAGGCATGATATAATGATGTCCCCAGCCCAAAGTCAAGGTTCCCATAATCCTCTGCATTTGCATGGCAACCTCAGTGCCTCAGAGTATTACATATTGGAGGCTTGATGCAATCTGATGGAATTGTCTGATGTAAATACAGCCCGCTGGTGCTCTTCATCAGCAGCTTATCCTGAGGTAATAAAAAATAGAACAAATCACCCGCATAATCCTTCCTCAACTATTGTTTCTTGAACCAACCATTCAGCAAAAAAGATCCTTTTGTGCATCTGTCACTTTCACATCTTAGAATGTGTTATTTTCCTTGAGGTTGTGAGCTTTAAACTCTCTCTGTTGATCGTTAAAAATTAGAAAAGGCTACACAGTGGGGTCTGAGACCATAAAAATCACGTATTTCCATGCAAATTATCAAAATGTTTGAAATGAATGTTTTAAGAATTAACAATAAGATCCATTAAATGCTTATATACTGTTTAGATGAGCAATCCAATTTGAGCAAACTTGGAAGCGACCTTTTCTGCTAAAGAACAGGGACACTCACAAGCTCCCGAATATCTGATTGACCAAAGCAACACAAAGGAGTTTTGGTGTAAAACTAGTACTAGCTGCTTAAAAGGCACATAAAATCTAAACATTTCCTAGTCCTCGTCTAATGGGCACTGTGTGAACATGCTAGTTGATGGTTGACTGTTTCCTACCAGTACTTTCCAATGTTTTGCAAATTTCTGTGCTCAGCCTCAGTTTTGCACACTAGCTACAATCTGTAGTAGTTAAATCTGAATTGTATGATGTGATGATGTGGTGATTGTGATGTGCCCCATATACCAGTTTGACAGACTTCATTTTGGTGCATGCTCCAGGCAGGGGGAGAAGATTTTATACAAATCTAGAATTCTTTGCATGGTGAATAGTGCACACACAATAACAGTTGGCCACCATAAACTAGCCAGTAGGCTACATTGTACTACTAGCAGATTAAGATATGGGTACACCCGTAACTGTAAACATCTTTTACTTGTTTACATGGATATTAATTTTAAAAGATTCCACCTTCACCTGTTCAAAGATTCACATTGCAGCATTTTGCTTGTTACGTTTAGGAGCCTGTCGGAGGAGTCCTTAGTGATGGAGGTTCTACAGTGCGATGGCTGTGATTTCCGTGCTGAGTCATATGATGAACTCAAGGCACACATCCAAGATGTCCACACAGCCTTCCTGAAGCCCACTGAAGTTGTGGATGGTACACCAGATCTGTCGAGATCTGTGTCCCTGAACTCCCTCAGTCACCCAGAGGATGAAGATGGGGAATTATCTGCTGAAACTGATGATGCAGGTTAGAGAACATGATTTATGGCATATCTGAAAGTTTCATAAAATGTTCGCATATTTAGTAAGTGCAGTCATGTGCATTTCTAGTTTCTTAGGGGGTATCCTTATATGTTCATTAGTTGTGCTCTCCCTTGGTTTGGAAGTTTTGGAAATCCAGTGCGGACCAGAGAAGTGTACCAATACCCAGCTGAAGAAGTGGTCTTGTTTTCATTCCAAATGCACCATGTTGCGGTTTGTTTTAGTAGCACAGTAGCCCAACCTCGATCTTACCAATTTCCAAAAAGCTTACACATTTTCTTTTAAAGTTATCAGAAAATGTCAGAATCTGTAGATCATCTCCCCATGAATTCAAACTTCATATCTTATCCATTTGTAGAAGGCCTAGCATGCCATTGTAGGTGCACGTAAGACCATGTTCTTTCCTTCACAGCCATCTTTCAAAGTCCCTTTTGCAAAATTTAAATGTAGTAACGTAAAACTGTGGTATAAAATGCTCGAGGATCAAGATTGAAAAACCAAATCAACGTCAGGATGATGGTGGAATGCAAGATCTGATTTAATTTCAATTTGAGCCTCCTGGTTATTTAACCAATTATGTTATTTCTGTCTAATGATTGAGCCTTAGTCGTGCTCAACAAACATGGCTTTCTTTATGAATTCTGATCCACTTGCAAAAAGTGCAATCTGGAAACAAGGCACCAAACCAGTAAATCCAAATAAATCCAAAACCAAAGAAGGTGAACTAATGGACTGGTTTGAATACCCCCTCAGCTGATTCACTTGAAACGGTAAAATTTAATTGACAAATGTTTTACTGAAAAATATTTGTGCTTTCTTTTGAAGGTTCTCACGCCATGGACCCAGATGTGGGCCAGTTTTCCAATTCCAAATCAAGGCTATGCAGACAGACGTCAAGCACCCCAAATAAATCGTCCAACCCTTTTTTCAAGTGCAAGTTCTGTGTCCGCTACTTCCGATCTGAATCACTCCTAGTTGAACACACCAGAAAAATTCATGGATCGGTTGGGACTGCCTCAGAGAACATAGGAAAATTCCAGACTGTCAAGCAGACAAACTACAATGTACACATGCATGAAGTCTTTGGGAAAATCTTTTCGTGCCAATATTGTACGTTTAAATTTACTCGTAGGACCAGACTGATTAAACATCAAAAGAAATATCATAAAGATGTCTTGTTGGATTCCCCTTCTGAAGAGGAAGCTGACACTGAAGCTGTTACAATGGAATCCGAATCTGAGGATTTTGAAGAGGAAGTGCCCCAGGATGATGTACTGCGCAGGATCTTGGACTCCATGTATAAATGTATTTCTAAATCCAGTGGAAACTTGACATGTGAGTGGTGCGATTACCAGACCCCGAGGCAAGAGCTGTGGTATGAGCACATGATAAAAAAGCATTGCAATATGCTAAAGATTATGTCGTCACTTCAAGAGGATAGTGGATCTTCCAAATCAGGATGTTCATCCCCAAGAAGTACTCCAACATCCAACCTAATGGCAAATAATTTAAATGGCAATAAAGATTCAGCATTAAAAGAAGCCTCTGGAAATGTAGTTGTGAAAAGCTCTCCAGGGATATCACCTTTTCAGTATTCACAGATTTCAGCAAAAATTCCCAACAGTACAGGCTCTTCCATTTTATCAGAAAGGTCAACCTTCGTCATGTCTGATATGTCAAATTCAGCCATAGACTTAGATACGAGTCTGCTCAACGATTCCGGAAGCAGCTCAGAAGACGAACTCGGTGACACGGATGATCCCAATTACAGAGACCCCTTGTCAGCTGAGGATTCCACTAAGCTGCTTCTGTCAGAGGAGGATAATAAAATGCTTGAAACAAAAGGGATCCCATTCAGACGGCACATGAACAGGTTTCAGTGTCCTTTCTGTCCCTTTCTTACAATGCATAGACGGAGTATTTCTCGTCACATAGAAAACATACATCTGTCTGGTAAAGCAACATTGTACAAATGTGATGACTGCACTTTCATTTGCACCAGTCCACTCAAATTGGAAAGTCACAAACAAAATCATATTGGATTGCCCTCAGACTGGGACTCTATGGACTTAACATGTGAAAGCCTTGAGGATGAAAATGAGTCAACAGATCCTGTGAATGGGGAAGGTGAGGGCTCAAAGATCAATGGCAAGAAATCAAGTCCTGGAAATGAGGGAAATGAGAAAAATCTTCATCATTGTACTGTCTGCAACTTCTCTAGTATGACACTGAAAGGCCTGAGAGTGCATCAGCAGCATAAGCATTCATACTGTGATAATGTAGCTGACAGCACAGAGGAATCGATTAATGAGCAGCAAGATACAGACTCAGAAACAAATAACTCAGCAAATTTTGTTAAAAAAACTCAGACATCAATCTGGGGAAATGCCTCCAAAAAACACCTTGTTGGTAAAACGGCAAGAAAGTCTATTAATGATCAACCTTTGGACCTCTCCCCTGTTAAGAAACGAACAAGAATTGATGAAATTGCCAGCAATCTACAAAGCAAAATTAGCCAACAACAGGAGGATATAGTCATCAACTTAGAGGAATTTGGAGATGATGAAGATGATGAGAAGCAGAGTGATTTTCAAATGGATCAAGAAAAAGATATTCATAATCACAGCTACATATACAATACAAATGAGATGTATCATAGGGAATCAGGAGAGGTGAAAGAAGAACGCAGGTCTGGTAAAAGAAAACGAAACCTTCAGGCAAAAGGTTCTGCAAGAAATATTCCGGTTCAAGTTGCGGTGTCTGAAGATGAGGACAATGAAAATAATTTCAGTACCTCTACTGACAAAAATTTTCAAATTCAGAACAGTCAAGATGGTCAAAACACTTTTCAAGAGACTGCTGAGTACACAGAGGAGCCAGGGAACCTTTTCTATTGTAAACACTGTGATTACCAAAATAAGTCAGCACGTAGTGTAAGCACACACTACCAGAGAATGCATCCCTACATTAAATTTAGTTTCAGATATATCCTTGACCCAGAGGATCAGAGTGCTGTCTTCCGTTGCCTGGAGTGTTACATTGAGTACACCAACTTTAATGATCTGAACCAGCATTATATGGAACATCACCCAGGGGCCAGTAATGTTCTGAACTTGAACCAACCCAATCTCATCTACATGTGTCGATTTTGTTCTTACACCAGTCCTAATGTGCGTAGCTTGATGCCCCACTACCAAAGAATGCATCCCACGGTAAAGATTAACAATGCCATGATTTTCTCCAGTTACATGGTTGATCAGCCTCAGAAAAGTGCTGAGTCTCAAACACTAAGGGAAATCTTAAATTCAGGACCCAAAAGTTTCTCCTCCTCAACACCAGTATCACGGTCTTCATCAAGCCCTTCCCTCAAAACCATCCCAAAAACATCAGAATCTACTTCTGATACTGAAAGCCTCAAAGAGACCGCAGGAGGAAATGTTGTTGTCTATGACTGTGATATGTGTTCTTTTGCCAGTCCAAACATGCACTCTGTGCTAGTGCACTACCAAAAGAAACATCCAGAGCAAAAGGCTTCCTATTTTCGCATTCAGAAAACCATGAGGGTGATCTCAGTTGATAGAAATCAGGCTCCATGCAATTCCTACAATCTTACCCCAAACACCCCAAAGTCAGCAAACATGACTGTGGGCTTAGATGAGGAAGTTTACTATTGCAAACACTGTGTATATAGCAACCGCTCAGTGGTAGGTGTACTTGTCCATTATCAAAAGAGACATCCAGAAATAAAAGTGACAGCAAAATACATTAAGCATGCACCTCCAACCCCTGGTCTCATGAAGCTTATGGATGAGTTGCAGATCGCTCCCCCCAAACATTTCTTCAAACCATCCAGCAATAATGGGACAGATGCTTCATCAACCAAAGGAGGTGCAGAAAAAGGTGAAGCTGAGATGCTGTTTTTTTGCCAACACTGCGACTATGGGAATCGCACAGTCAAGGGGGTGCTTATTCACTACCAAAAGAAGCACAAGGATGTGAAGGCTAATGCAGACTTGGTGCGTAGGCACACAGCTGTAGTCCGTAGCCAAAGGGAGCGTGCCCAGCTGATCCAGACTGGTGTTGCTGTAGGAGTGACTACAGTCTCTTCATCCGACAAAGATGCATCACAAAAGTTGAGGTCACTGAAGTGCAGGCATTGTTCTTATACATCTCCATATGTGTATGCCTTGCGGAAACACTTAAAAAAAGATCATCCTACTGTCAAAGCAACAGCCATAACCATCCTTAATTGGGGCTATCAGGATGGTGTTCTTGAGGCTGGATATCACTGTGAATGGTGCATCTATTCCCATGGCGAACCCAGTGGGCTGCTTATGCATTACCAAAGACGACATCCTGAGCATAATGTGGACTATACCTATATGGCTAGCAAACTCTGGGCTGGTCCTGATGACAGTACTTCTCAACAAGGGAGTAACTCGGACACAAAACATTATCAATGCAGGGATTGTGCCTACGAAGCAAGTTCTATCTGGGACATAACCAATCATTACCAAACTGTGCACCCCTGGGCAATCAAAGTAGACGAGTCTGTGCTGCTGGACATTATCAAAGGTAATCGACCACAAGAAAAGACACATTCAAGTCAGTCAAAAGGGCATATTCCTGGCATGTCAAATCCATTTGATAGTTACCAGGCAGATCATGAAGAGGGCTCAATGGATATCTCTAGACCAGTTCAAGAGAGACAGTCTCAGCTGTCTTTCACAACCACATCCATTTCAAACAACCCATATCAATGCACTGTGTGTCTGTCTGAGTACAACAGTCTTCATGGACTTTTGACACACTATGGTAAGAAACACCCAGGTATGAAAGTGAAAGCTGCTGACTTTGCTCATGAATCTGACATCAATCCTAGTTCAGTTTACAAGTGTCGACACTGTCCATATGTGAACTCTCGAATTCATGGTGTTCTTACCCACTACCAGAAGAGACATCCTCTGGTTAAGGTCACAGCAGAGGATTTTGCTGATGACATAGAGCAAGTGAAGGATCTTGGAATTGAAGCTGATGAAAAATGCAAAACACAGAGGCAAGGCTATGGAGCCTACAGGTGCAAAATGTGTCCTTATACCCATGGCACGTTAGAAAAACTGAAAATACACTATGAAAAGTATCATAATCAACCAGCATCAGACATGTTCAACCCTGCTGTCACACAGTTTTCTACCAGCAAAGAGGACCATGTTGCAGAATGCAGTACTACAAATGTCCCAGATGTCCAAGATGTGTGCGACTATGATCTCAACCTCTCACAGTTCGAAAAGGGAGAGAAACATGCTGTCTTCAGGTGTCAGCTTTGTAAGTACTTCTGCTCTACTAGAAAGGGTATAGCACGTCACTACCGTATCAAGCACAACAATGTCCGGGCCCAGCCCGAAGGAAAAAACAATGTTTTCAAGTGTGCCCTCTGCTCATACACCAATCCCATCCGCAAAGGTTTAGCAGCCCACTATCAGAAACGTCATGATATCGATGCCTATTACACACACTGTCTGGCTGCCTCGAAGGCCTTGACTGAGAAGCCTAATAAGGTGACGGTACCCTTGGCTTCTGAAACTGATGGGGCCGGAATGAGTGAAGAACTGAAACTTTCTCTGGAGCGGCGAAAATGTTCCCTTTGTGCATTTCAGGCATTCAGTAGGAAAAGTATTGTCTCGCACTACATCAAGCGCCACCCAGGCATCTTTCCCAAGAAACAACACTCAAGCAAACTGGGACGCTATTTCACCATCATCTACCCAAAAGACATGGACAAGTCTTCTGCTGCGGAGGAGAATGAGTCTATGGAGGTCAAGTCCGAGGCAGAGCAGGAGAGGGACCTCGAGTGGTTGCCTTTCAAATGCTTAAAATGCCACAAGCTATGCTTCAGCTCAGCCGATCTGCTTTGCATGCACTACAATGACTACCACAGCAGGGACCTCAGGCGTGATTTCATCACAGTTGCAAACCCTGAGCATGCCAATGCTGAATTCTATCAGTGTTCCCACTGTGAGCTCAAGTTCTTGGCCCTTACTGACCTCACAAACCATCTGATGGATCACAATGAGGAAACCCAGAAGCGAGCAATGAGACAAGAAAGAAGGAAGCAGCTCCAGAACAAACAAAGGGGCAGTGAGCAAACAGAAACCAAGCAAGAGAAGGTACTGTGAAGGTTCATTCACACCTGTTTTTCCCCCATGCTACTGTATTATTCACTGCTGGTATTCTAAGTTAAAAGTGTAGCACTACATTAAAAATCAAATTCTGATTTTTTAATTTAATTAATCCAGTGAGTAAATTACATTGCTGATTAATATAAATAATAAATATTAATATAAAAGTATGCATTTCATGTTTTGTGTCATGTTGAGTGTCCCTCCATACCACTCATGTTATTCTGAATGCCAACCAATTGCAGTGATTTTTCCTCCTCTACCATTTAGCTGGATGCCACTGCTGATAAAACACCAATAGGCTACCGGTGTAATTTCTGTGTGGAGGTCCACCCCACCCTCAGAGCCATCTGCAACCACCTGCGCAAACATGTGCAGTACGGCGAGGCCAAAGAAGGCCAGCTGAAGGTGACCCAACCTCACTATTATGATTCGTCTGCATAAATTGAGTACTATACAGTCAAGTCCGGACAAACTATTTATTCTTTTCTGATTGGACAAGACACATTTTATGTGTTATCAGGAGTGGATATCCCCTCAAGGATGATTTGCAGTTAGTAATCACTCCGCATTTTGCATTGCATTGACTAATGTAAAAATTCCATTCATTCAAAGAAAAGAACACAATTGATGTCTGAATACACAATTTGATATACACAATTTCACCTATTTAAGCAATAGAACACTTGTGGTCATGTGGTGGTTGGTAGTGGATATTCCCATAGTTGCGGTTCAGACATAGGTG
>JASCIP010000023.1:1184242-1196216 GCA_034783695.1 Sardinella gibbosa | reverse complement strand
CAGAGCTTAGCATTACGCACATCATGTAGAATCCTGCATCCATGCCCATACCGCCTGTGCCCTGCCCTGCCCTGCCCTGCCCAGCCCTGCCCTGCCCAGCCCTGCCCTGCCCTGCCCTGCCCTGCCTGTGCGATATTAGGCCCTGGCCTCACCACAGGGCCATATGTGCCCAAAGCCACTCATTAGTACAGATACACTCCAGCTTTTTTATCTCCATACAGAATCCCTGTCGACCACCCTGGTGTTTAGGAGCAAATTGTTTAGTGTTGAAATGAGTTGTACTTCACTTGTGTTTTTCGAAGAATATGAGGGCAGAAATAATACTGGCTTGGTAAAGGGCCACATCACACAAGTCCAGAAATGACTTATCAGCACCATGGCTCAGAACAAACAGAACAGGACAGGAGTTAAGGGCCTGTCGCGTGTGCTTACACTTTGTGTCATGTCTCTGCTAGATCCGCTCCAGATGGAGGACATGGAGGACTTTGATGACTGCTTATATTGTCCAGCCTGCGATAAATCTTTCAAATCAGATAAAGCGTGAGTAACATCTTCAGTCACTCCTAAGGCGAGGCACATTGGCATCATCTCACTATGAGCAACGTTATGAGCGAGGATGTCCTATCACTCAAAGCCCTTCACAGGCTTCCTGTTTTTCTCACCCCGTCTCTGTGGAGACCCGCCATCCTCCTCCTCCTCCTCCTCCTCCTAGTCAGTGCTATACAAGGTCAGATACACAAGGCTTAGCTCAAGGTCTAGTTCACACAGATGAGAATGAATACATTATATTAGCATTTCTGTTTTAAGGATCCTTTGGTTCGCTCCTTTGGGGAGTTAGTGAAGCCCCATTCAAAGGCTTGTAGAGAGTTCACATGCCACTTTTCACTAGAAGTCTACCAGAAGAATAGGAAAAAATAACCTTCTCAAGACTAGAGCTTTTGTCAGATTTGAAATAAGCCTTTAGTCAAGTGTTGTTGAACTTTCTCTAATGGTGTTGATTTGTGTGATTTGTGAAAAACACCACCTTTCTCTCTGACAGCATGAAAAACCATGAAAAGTCTAAGAAGCACAGAGAGATGGTGGCGTTGCTAAGGCAACAGCTTGAAGAGGAGGAGGAGTCGCTGACCTCAAACTCCGGGGAAAATGGAGGAAAAGAGGCGGCGGGGGAGGAGGTGGAAGAGGAGGAGGAGGAGGAGGACGAGGACATTCCCCGGCAAAAGTAAGAGAGCTTTGTTTTGGGCTTACTGAGGCTATTCTTACAACATTCATCATTTGCAACTCGGCCTCAACATAGTGTTGACCATTATTTATTTATTTATTTATTTATTTGCAACATAACAGGCTGTCCAAGAAGCAGAAGAAGAAAAAGAGACAGCAGAAAATGTCCCAGGTGAGTTCAGAGTTCCAATAATAACTACTTAATAAATAAAGAAATAAATAACCCAATAAGAGGGTAGTTGTCTTGGCCTAAATGAAAAAAGGTAATACTGTAGATGCTTTCCTTAAGACTCTTTATATGGCCATGATCAGTCTTGTCACCCATACTGGTGCCTGACCCCAGCAGCTCTGAAACGCTCCCCTGCAAGTCAATAAAACACAGTTAAGCAAATGCTTGAGGTGACTGTGTTCATCTGGATACACCTGTGTGACACCCACTGTGCGCTATATAACAGTGTAGAAGAGTATCACGGAATATAATAGTACACTTTGTAATCATTAATCGTAGCCTGTAATTGAAAATGGCACCAATATCTAATACATTCTTGTTAAAATACTACTATCCATCATTACCACTGTGATCTGCCCTCCTCCAATCTGACATGTCGATATTTTTCCCCTCTTGCATGGCAATCTCCTCTGCCGTCGTCTTTCATGAGCAGCCTGTGGAGGAGCCAGAGAAGGCCCCCAGCCCAGCCCCTGACAGGCCCTGTGAGGAGGCCCCCCCAGCCCAGCCCCAGCCCCAGCCCCAGCCCCAGCCAGGCCCTGCGGAGGCCCCCCCTGCTCCCTGTGAGGAGCACTCGGAGCCCACTAGTCCTGAGGGCCCGCCAGCCACAGACAATAAAAGGTTCGCTGCAAGGCCCATTTACATGGCTTAGAACCCAAAAAGTGTGGCTCTGTGGCTTTTGTCAAACAGTCTACTTACGTGTGCACATGAAAAGAAGCATGAAGATCAACATACAGTAGTGCTCTTTTGTGCACTTGCTCACCTCTTTCTCTCTTCCTTTTGCCAGCTCACTGAAACCCAAGGCGAAGAAGGGCAAGGACTCCAAAAAGGGCAGCAAGTCCCAAGGCGTCCAAGGGGCCGCCCCTGAGGTACTCAGCACCCATCAATACACCTGATGGGGAGGGATGAGGATCTACTGGATTTGCTGCAACTATTCACGCATTAGTCATAAACACAGTTTGACAGGGTCACTGCCTTCCAAGTAATCAGAATAGTTCATGGCAATAAACCTTTTTGCTTAATTAACTAGTAGCTACAGTCCAGGACTTGGAATTTAAAAAAAGACACCTTTTGTATACATTTTGAGAATATCCATGTTATCTGTTTATACCTTAAAGGAAGACACCACCTTATTTGGGAAATTGGCTTGTCTGTAGTCAAGCCCTAGTCAGACATGTAAATACATACTGTAGCATTCTCATGTATGTGCTTGCAAGCCCTAGTTTGACCGTGTAGGCTAATACAAGTATATGGTGCCAATTAAAACATCATCTGATTTACTCATAAAGCACCTCAACATTAACCTATAATTCACCAAAGTGCCAAATTGGTATTTAATTCCTTAAATGGAGACTTGGTGCTTGATGCTAATGGAACCACTATTTACTTCCAGTGATTATGCTAAGCTGGGCTAACAAAGTCAATTTAAATACTGAACATACTGAGAAGATAATAGTATTCATTTCCTTTAATAATATTGAGGCATCATGCAAATCCATAAATATAAAAAACAGTGGCGTATCCCTTTAAAAAGCCATCTCTGGTCTTGGTTCATACATTGATGGATGAATCCTTGTGTTGCTCCTCTGAAGTGAAGCTGCAATATAGATCCATTATAAGGAGTGCTCTTTGATCTCCTGGATATTGCTGTTGGGCCAGAGCATAAATAAGACATTCAGGAGAGAATGCACAGCTACTCAGGTGTGTAGTGTGCATTCTCTTCGGCCTCTCACTGAGTACACAGTGGTCATTTCAAGAGGCCGCCTGTGTCATAAAGATGGCTCCAGAGGCCTTGAGTTGATTGCCATGTGTAGACAATGCACATGAGTGTTGCAGGGCCACTGAATTACACCACTGATGCAGGAAAAATCCAGGACCAGTCAGCCTACTGTATATCCCTGCTGTTCTTAGGCAGCCTCAGTGCGTTTGGTAACCATAGACTGAGTTTGTGAACAGGCAGCAATCGCAGACTTCCTTGCCCTCATCGGTTCTCATACCAGCCGTCAGCACTCTGCAACAGGGCATGACAGGGCTACGGGTTTATCCACTTTAAGTTTCTTTTTAGACCATTAGCAGATGAGATTAGTTTAGCTGATTCCTAGCTGCACTTAAAGTTTGCACTGTTTTGGTCGCTAAGCTGGCATGGCCACAATGTGCTCTGGTAATGTGTTTATTTAGCCATTATGAGAAATGACTTCAAAAAGAGCGGTTTTACTATGTCCTAATGTTCTGGAACTCTCATGCTCTGATTTATTTATTGTGAGGCAGGTTGTGTTGTGCCTCTGCCTCAATTAACGCTGTTCCTCCTGTTCTGGGATCTGTTTACAGAAGGAGCTAAACCTTCAGTGTGTGACCTGTCAGTTTGAGTTCTCATCCAGGAACAAACTGTTTGACCACCTGAAGACGACGGGACACGCCACGGCCCTCTTCTCCGAGGGCGGCGGCAGCAGCGGCAAGAGCAAGAAGGAGCGGCGGAAGAACAGATAGCTATTCCGGAATGGGCTGGGCCTGAGGCCTGGCTCAGCTACGGACACTATTCCCCCCCTATTGAGGGAGCGGCTCTGTGAGTCACCCCACCGATGGCTAGCCATTGGGCTCCAAACCCGTTTTAAATTAAACACGATACCTCTTGTCAGCGCTTGATCTCGGTGTGCTTATTCCGCCAAAGCCCAGAGGATGGGAGGGACGCACAGCATAGCACACAAGGTATGGAAGTCCCCTCGGGCCACCTCAGAATATAGCACATTAAACATGAACACTAACCACACGTCAAACCATTCCAGAAACCTCACCACAAAATATTCACTCAAACAGTTTTTGTGTTTGTCAGTTCAATGGCATTAGCCTTGTTATTGACTGAATCACTGACTGGAATTTCTGAACTGCTTAGAAATAATTGGCCCACAGAGGTTGAGGCTTTCTTCTTTAATGTACATTTTCAGTCCTGCCCCATGATGCAACTAAAGCAGGCAGCAGTGCATCTCCAAACTCGCCTGCACCACTACTACACCATATTGACTGATTGGTTGCAAATATATATTCACCATATTGACTGATTGGTTGCAAATATATATTCTATTTTAAATAGTTTGTCAAATAAGTATATCCAGGTGTTATATGTAAGTACTGTACATGGATTCAAAATAATTTATTCATGGACTTACTGAAGTGTTTACTTCATACTTACAGATTAAAGACATTAAAGGACCAGAGTGAGTATCGAAATTCAAGGCAATTCATAGCTCATGAAGGGGTGTTGCATGCTGTGAGGTCAGAGTTGAAACAATACAAACCCCATTCAAAAAAAGTTGGGACGCTATATAAACTGTAAATAAAACATATAAGCAACAAACAGTATACTGTATGTTTGAGTATAGTCCAAAAACAATACATCAGTTGTTGGAACTGGATTTTTTTTTATTGTTACATGGGATATTTATGAACATTTAAAATTTGAGGCCAGCAACATGTCTCAAAGTTGGGACGGTGTCAACAAAAGGCAGCAAAATTGAATAAGACTAATGATTAAACAAAGGAGGCAGTTACTGTAATTGTGTTATCTGACAAGGTGATTTTATAGGCATTATTTCTTGCCCTAGACAAGATGTCAGCAGCTCAACTGGTACAGTAGGTGTCTTCATCATGTTGTAATGCTTAAAATGTCACAGATCTTGACTGCAATACAGACATTTTATCATCTGCTCTAGATGGAGCTACACTGTTCAAAATCTAGATATCATTCAGCATTAATTTCAATTCTCCAGATGAGTAAGCAGACCGTAACCAAGGCACTACTCCACCCCCATACCATCATAGATGCCATCTTTTGAACTGACCACAAGCAGGATGATTCATTTTCTCTGTAAGACAGAGGGTGCAAGACTCCTTCAAAAAGAATGAAACATTTTCACTTCTGTAATCAGAGGACAGTTTCCCATGTCTTCTAGGTCCATCTAAAATGAGCTCGGGCCCATATAAGACTGTTAAACCTCTGCATCATGTCTACTTCTGAAGCAGTCTTTGAATGGTCACATTTTCACCAGCTTTCAAAGTTGAAGTGTCAAAGTGTGTTTATAGACAATGGGCATTTCATAATCCCATAAACCTATACAATGATGTTGATTACAGAAATAGGTTTTATAAACACACAATCATGGCAATTCAATGTTTTTATGGAATAACTGAGTAATAAATCCCTCCTCATCTTTAATTCTGAGTGACTTGGCCTAACTTTTATGGTCTTTTGTGTATACATTCATGTTTACAGTGAATATTCATTTCTAAATGTTCCTCCTTGTGTTGTTTTTAGCCTTATTCAACCTTTACAACATTCTTTGGCCCTGTCCTAACTTTTTTGAGACATGTAGCAAGTATCAAATTCCAAATGAACATATTTTCCCCAAAACAATAAGATTGTCCAAAACAGTTGATATGTTGTCTTTGCACTATTCTCTATAAAATGTATGGCTTGCAGGTTTTGAAAATAATAATATTTTATTTTTTTATACACATCTCTAAATTCCCAACTGGTTTGGAATCGGGTTTGTCCATCATATTTGTTTTATTACATACAGAAATTACTAATGTCACTGGTCAGTAGTCAAGACCTTATTCCCCATTCTGCAACAGCTGTGCTTAGCTGTGCTAAGGCTATACATCAAGCTTTTCAAACATCCATCCTTCCCCCAACGTATGTGTGCTGTGCTGACCAAACCAGTATCCATGGCAGCCAGTCCCACTGGGACCTCATCTCCTCTCCATGTGATTCATCATTGCCTGGTTGAAGACTGCTAGGAAGAAATCGGCATCCTCTTTGGTGATGCACATCGGGGGCTTGATCCTGAAGGTCTGGCGGGAAAGTGGTGTGTGGTGAGACTGACAGCTCTATGCTAAGTGAGCTGAGTGCTATTCCACTCATTTCTGCTCAGTAACCTGCCATAGACACTAATGTATGTCTGCAGGGCTACAGCCTCCAGTGACACAGACAGGTTGCAGACTACTTGGCTAATCTCTAAGGCTGGGATCTTTCTATTCAACAGATTACAGAATGCAGACAGCAGGGAGCTGTTGCAGCAGGAAAGAATGAATGGGTGACCAAATGGGTGGATCTGATGTGTGTGCTGCTAGCCAATAGGGGCTTAGCGCCTGCTCAGCGCCGACTTACCTGTCCATACACGCCTCCTTTGCCAATCAGGATTCCCATATCTTTCACATCCTCAAAGATCTCAGCCACGTCTGCAGGGGGGAGGGGGTCCCGGCTTGCCTGCACGGGGAGAGGGCAAACAGAGGTCATGCTGAGGCCTGCTCGTGGGGGTGCTGCCTCACTCAGGGTTAATGTTTAACCTGCGCTGCCGTGACTTGCCTCCCTCGCACTCTGTCAGGCGCACGGGCATACCCGCATGTGCTGCATGTGAGCTACCAGTGAAGGTTCACAAAAGTTGAACTCTCATAGGGATTAACCATGCATAGCAACAGCTACTGTACATCACACACATCCCCTGCCAGAAACTACATGATTGGCAGGATTGAAGAGTAATAGATATGTACTGACCCATGAAATTCAAAAGGGCAGCAATCCACAGACTCTAAGACATCAATTTCTACAATAGATAATTGGCAATAGGTCCAACAGGTGAGGGGTGGGGATTGTGTGTGTGTGTGTGTGTAATTGTATGGAAGCTACCCTATCTACCACGCTGCAGAAACAACCTCCTAGAAAAATCACACAGCACTCTGGCACTTGAGCTTTCTCAGGGAGTTGCATAATCTAGGGATAGTGTTATTCATTTCAAACATTGATTTGATAATCTGCTGGATCAGTAATACTAAAATCCACTTACCTTGTCTTTGACCATCTCAACACCAATCATAAGTCCCTTCCCACGCACGTCACCAATGATTTCATATTTATCGCGCATCTTGGCCAATTCCTCCAGCAAATATGTGCCAACAATAGCACTTGTCTTTTGGATCCCATCTTCCTCTATTGTCTAAGAAAGACGAACAGTTATGTTTCTATTTCTCTATCTAATCTTAAAAAAAAAAATAAAAAATAAACATTTTCAAGGTCAACTGTGTTGAAAGGATTCTATTTGAACACACACTGAACTTACATCAAGCACCGCTGAGCCGATAGCGCAAGCCACTGGATTGCCACCAAATGTGTTAAAGTGAACTCCTTTTCCAAAAGAGCTGGCAATCTCTGGAAAGAACAGGGGCAAGGTGACTCGGAGGCAAAAGAACTTATGAAAACTGAAGTGGGCCTCCCTGAGGAAAGTTGTCTTACAAAAGACCAACAGAACAACAAAGACAGACTGTCCTGACAAGACATCAGCAAAGCTTCCAACTGCCTCCTCACTCAGTCCTTTCTTCTTATCAACGTACGTAGTGAGAGCAGGGGCACACTGACATAGGAACAGTAGACATAATGAGGACATTTTGACATGATAAAAGCCATTTTAAGCAGCTCTCAGAACAATCTTAGGGCGTCATCATTAACAGGGAAACATATAAATCAGCTAGCCTAGAAATTCAGACGCAAATCTAGCAGTAGCAAACAGTTTATGTCTAGGTACACGCCATTGTAGCATAGGTAGGTCTATTGGTCCTACCAATATGTTATGGTGTGGCTTGTCAGGCTACGGATACGGATGTCGGATAATCTCCTCGTCTGTGTCACTAGGGACTTGTCCCTCATCATCCCCCGTCCCTCTCAGAAGCCTTCCTCTCCCCTCAGGAGGCGCTGATATTTACCCATGCTGACTGGGACTGCAGTGCATCGGTTCAGGGCAATAATGAAAATAGCTTGAACAATGGATAGGCCTAAATTGTGGCATGTTTCTGTGTCTGACGAGTACTTGAATGGATACTGCTAATTTAGTAATGCAGTGACAGAGCAGAGCTCATCTCATAAAGAAGCAGGCTAATCCAAGAACTTGCCTGCAGTTGTGACAACTGCTCCCATTGGAAAACCATTTGCAATGCCCTTTGCCATAGTAACCATATCTGGAACAACACCGTGGCCTTGGAATCCCCAATAGTGGCTACCTGTCCGTCCAAAGCCAGTCTGGACCTGAGGGGTTAGGGGTTGAGAGACAAAATAACATAATAACAAAATGACACTTTTCTAAGGGACACACACAGAACTATCTTAAATGAGATAGTATGAATATACTTCAGCCAATGGAAAAGTAACAAATGCAAAAGCTACATAACATGAAATTGGTAAAGGCTCAATATCAGGTGTTCTATTGAAATAAGATATGCATTCAAAAGGTGTCTGGGTATTCATATAACAAATGCATTCAAAAGGTGTCTGGATGATTTTCTACTGCAAAACCTACCATAAAGAAAACCTACCTCATCTGCAATACAAACGCCTCCTCGTTCACGCACAAGCTTGTAGGCCTCTTTCAAATAGCCCTTAGGGTACTGGACAGCACCACCCACACCCTGGACAAACACATGTTATTATCAAAGGCGCTTATTATCATTGCAAAAAGTGCCCTTCAGTGCACACTGTGGCTCAGTGGGATAAGGAGTCATACCATAAACTCAGGGACCCAGGGTTCGGGTCCAACCCAAAGTCATTTCCTGATCCTTCTCCATCTCTCTCTCACTCATTTCCTCTCTACTGCCTTCAAAATGAAGACAAAAGGTATGAACAATATCTTAGAAAAAAACTGCCCTGGAGTGCAAATCAATTGTGTAGTCTGCATGGCAGCAGAACAATGCATGTGAGACATCAATGGTTATGGCATCCAATAAGTTTGAAATATATGGTGGTTCTTTAAATGTCCAAACAGGTTGCTTTGACCTTCAGTTCAACTCTCCAGTCGAGCTGTAAACACAGGGACTGAGCTAATGAAAGGTTATAACATACAACCCTGGCTCTCTACAGGAGAACACATTCTCAGATGGTGCTGTCAACCAGCAATCAATATTCACCAACCTTCCCTTCTTCAGACACCTAGTAGTGCACAATTCATTCTCATGGTAATCATCCTGAATGCTCTTCACTACATAACACTAGCACTCTCCCCCATCAGCAGTGGAGCACTGTCACATAATTCTAGAAAGCTCTGTAGCCCTTGCAGAGCGCTGTGCCACCACTGAAGACATCGGGAGGAATCAGGAGGGCTGAACCAGAGACATTGGGACAGAGTTGCCAGCTAGGGCTCAATAATCATCACAATTATTTTGGTCAATATTGAAATCACGATTCACGATATGAAATCACGATATTCAAACGATTACTTTTCAGTTTTTGAAAACATGATGCTTTCAGCATTTCTCTCTAAAAAATACAGAACTGAGAAAAATACTCAGGTTTTGAATAGGAAATCATGAAAAATTACGTATCCAGCTGTGCATCACTGAATGCTTTCAGGGATTAAATTGCAAATGCAATCTCAGCCAACTGTATGCCAAATAAATCATTTCAAATCAATTATTGCACTTTGGAGATTGTTTCAACCAAAAATCATAATCACAATCAAAATTCGATTAATTTCACAGCCCTATGGCCAGCTGCACTAAAGTACCGTGCACAGGCCCTAGTGTAGCTGATTCTACAGTAGCTCTTCATGGGCTGAGCAGAGAGCCGCATGCTCTGTTCTCATGCACTTGCCATGCCTGCCAGTGCCCACCTCCACCATGACCCTGGCACATGTGGCAGGGCCCCCACATGCTACTGAATTATTCTTCCAAGCTTTTCAGCATTAGCCAAATGAAAAGATCTTTGCTAAGACTTGAGAGCCATGATTAGAGGGACAGAGGCAGGCGAATCATGGATAAGGAAACGGCAAGATCCAGCTGTGTGGAACGCTGTTACAAAGATCTTGGAATACTGATCCGTTTCAACCACCTCTGGCTGTAGCTCACTTGCAAACTGGAAAACTGGATTCATAGCATGATTCCTATTTTTTTTGCAGTGCACTTACTGTAGGTATTGTAAGGAGAGGCCTTCGACAAAAAAAAAAAAAAAAAAAATCGAAACACTTTTTTTTCAGATATTGTTCACGTCACTTGGGAAAGACATCCAACTGGTTTATGTCATTGTTATTTATAATTTGAGGCCCCACTGTACAGCTTAATAATATGTAACCTGTTGGCCAGTTGCCATGGTAATGTACAGCAAGTGGAACCCTCTCTCACTCACCACAACCACTGATAAACAATGAATGATTCATGGCTCACCAGAACACATGTAAGCCAAAATAAAAATGCCAGACTGAACCACCATAAAATGACCATAAAGTAACTTATTGTAAACCCTTCAGTGCATCCATCCACTCATTCCATGCACTCTCGCATAGGCCCTCTTTCTGCCAGTGACGTCTGTTGGGGTATGACATCAGAGGGGGCATTTCAAGCACTCGATGTGACTAATGTCAGGGATAATGTATTGTCTGCCAGTCATTATTGGAAAATATTTCCCAACAGGACGAACAGGACACCAACACTGAAGGCGAACGTGTCTTATTCGTCCTGAAGGGAAAGACAATATATTATCCTAACCTGACTCTCGCCAGATAAATGTAGTTCCTCCAGGCTCCACTTGGTGTCCCACTGAGCTCCACACATTGATCTGGACTCACAGGGAACAAAAAATAATGAACCAATCAGGATCGCCGGGCAGGATTTGAGTTGATGTGACGTAGCAGACGTGATGCTCTCATTATCGGTTGCAATGTGAGTGATTGTAGTAGCATGTCAGTAAAGGTACGGACAAGTGGTTTATCCAATCATATGAAAGGAATTTTGATAAGGCCCTGCCTTCTGAAATAGAATTCCAATGGAGTAGCTCCAGATGAATGTGTGGAGCTAGGCGTAACGAAATTCAGATGGCGAGAGTCAGATTACCATCATCCCGCTTATTATACGGTTCATTGCCAAAATGACGGGAGAAAACTTTACACAAACGTCTTTCAAATTTAGTTTGTTACCGTTTCATGGCTTCTGCGGATTAAGAAATAGTTCACAATGCCACTTAAACATGAAACGTTGTATAGAATGCAGCTGATCTCCTTTGACTTTCAACACAGTTCAGTGACTCGCAGTATGATGTGCAGATGTGAATCTGAAGCAAAAAAACTGTTGCCATGGGCAGCGGTCATTGTACTCTCAGAGCGGTCATTATACAGAAATAATTGACCTCCGAACACTGGGAAGGCCCATTCAAGCTCTCACAGCATTCTAGAGAGCCGTATAATAGTACATTTATCAAGTACATTTATCACAGGAGAAATGGAGAACACATTTTTTGATTGGCTGGAAGGACGTGTTAATTCTTTGAATGCTCACCACTGTGAATTAATGTTTTTGAAAAGAGTAGGCCTACTAGACCTATTCTCATCTTTCTGCTCCTGTTTTTTTGTAGGAAAAGTACATGGGTTGCTTTAAAAGAGCCATATGTAAGACTGTGGCCAAAAACTGGTACTGCAATAACAACCAAATACAAACAAAAACAAACAGAACATAGTATTCTCCACTCTTCCTCCCAGACAACATTTTGCAAGCTAGGTTGCC
>JASCIP010000023.1:1172949-1184142 GCA_034783695.1 Sardinella gibbosa | reverse complement strand
AATGAGGAGTATGCGGTGGTAGCTTCTGTCCTGTGTGAAATTGCAATGATCTGGACAATCACTTCCAATTAAACACCGAGCCTACCAGCGTAGCGGGCTGGTGTGGTGTTGTACCACAACCGCTGAATCAGGGCCTTTGTCCTGTGGAAGTGGAGATTCAAACACATGAACTGGGCTTTTTGACATTAGACAAAGTTACTAAAATTACAGATATGACCCAGGAGGACAAAACACAGTACAGTATGTGGTGGTCAATTTACAGTACCAAGCAGGTGAGTGAGTTTAGGATACTGTTGCACAGTTTAGAGTGGCAGGGAAGGTCATCCTGAACTGCGAGAAAACCAGCGGCCATGAGAGATCAACTCCAGATGGGCCACATTTCCGTGGCATGTAAAAAGAATAGGAGTTGAATAGCTCTACAGTCTAGCAGAGTTTTATTATTACTTCATTACTTTACCAGAGAAGAGGACAAGAATAAGATGGAAAAACTAAAGATGACTAATGAGGCCAATAGGCAAATAAATATGTAAGCTGATGGCATAAATATAAAAGTATAAGAGAGAGAAGGACAGATTTAAACTAAGTCCTTATTTAGAGGCAGTCCAATCAATCAACTGTCTATAATACGCAAACAAAAAGTGATGATCCAGCTGTGGAATGGAGACTCCTACTGTGGCTGAGGGAAAGGCTTGAGTCTGGCAGCCCATGAGGAGACAGGAGGGGATCAGAAATGATATTCCATGACATTTTAATCATTTCAAAGGGCCCGGCTCTGTGCATGTGGAAAGCCTGCACAGAACTGCACTGCATAATGGGAGTGATTTGTGGAGGGCTGTCACTGCCTCATGAAAAAAGACCTGCCATTTTAATACTCTGGAAAATGCTTCAGTAAACAGGAAAAGCTGTCACTGAACCGCTGAGAAGTATTAAATACATGCTAGTGATGAAGCCTCCAGGTCTTGGAATTTATTAACCGTTCTAAAATAAATAAATAAATAAATGCTTTCTGCCAAATCATTTCTATTTGTGCAGTTGGTTCATTTAACAGGAGCGCAAATTTTTTGAGGGTATTTACACTTTCAGATCATGAAAAGCCACCATCAGTGACTAATTGCAAATGGTGGGCCATTGATGGACAATGTTTAATGACCTCAAACATATCTCTCTTATTCTACTTCATTCGAGAATGCTTGATTCTGTATCGCCTTGACTTCGACTTCGTTCGCATGTACGTCATCGGGACGATGTGATATATTGTGGTTTGCGGCGGAAATTCATTGAGATTACATTACGTGGAAGAGAAAAACATCTTCTGCACCTTTGTATTTTCATTTATTGAAGTAATTTGAATCTGGTTGTAACATAAAGTCATTGTTGATGTTTTTAAGGTAAATTTGTCACACTCGACAGATTTTTAAACAACGACATAAACTGACAAGGAGGGCATTTGAGTCCATAGCAACCAGGGTTGCTATACGAAAATATGTGTGTGTGCTTGTGAAAACGATCGTTAAAATGTTACTAAACTTAAAAGAAATTCATTGGAGAATACTTATCTAAAACCTCAAGTTGTTGGTTTATTCAAAGCATTGAAGCAACAGACTTAATTGGGCATAACCAGGCTCAAATCTCACTGAAATCAGCCAACCGTTTGTCAAGTCTCATTGAAACTCATTCATTTGATTCAGCCCAGCACAAACTGAAAATTACGTCATGTGCAGAACATCAATAATGCCTGGCCTTTCGGTGAATATCCCTTCCTTACTATACGGCTCTTTAGAATGCTGCGGGAGCTCCCATTCACTTTGAATGGGCCTTCCCATTGTTCAGAGGTCCGTTATTTCTGTAAAATTAAATATTTCCCTTCAGAATGAACAAGACACCTCCACCTCCGGCGTTGGTGTCCGGTTCATTCTGTCAGGAAATATTTTCCTGTAATGACCTGCGGACAATACATTATCCCTTACACATCCAAAAGCATATGAAACAGATCTCTCAATCAATTATGGGCCCTTCCCATCCTGCCGTGTTAAAACATGTCAGCACTTTGTCTAAGGCCGTAAGGACATACACCACACAACTGGCCTATGTGTGTGTTGGGAGGGTTGTGCCACTGGACAGAGACAGGTGAAAACGGCTAACCTGGCTAATGCCAGACTAAATCACAAGTGAGATTTAGTCTGGGGACCACCTATTCATTTTCCAGTACGGAATGTGAAGTTCAGTTTGTCCAATAGTTTGTGCATTGTCTTGCCATCGATCCTAGCTCTGTGATTGGTTCCCAAATCCATGCGAAAATTTTGGCCATGGTCTCAAGGCTGCCTAGCAATTCGGAAGGGGTGCGCAAGGCAGCATGGGTAGTCCCAGGCTATCTGTGTGTGTTAATAACCCTGGTTTATGATTGGTCTACTGCCAAAGGCCTGTGGCTAAAGGCCATGAACAGATAGTGGATTATGGAAGAGATTAAGCCAGGAAATGCTTGGCAGAGATAAGACAGTCAGGGAGATACCTACATTATGGCACCCCAGTCCAGAGGCGACGGGATACTTGTATGCAGCGTTTGAGGTCAGCCCCAGAGTCTGGGGGCTACCGCCATGATATGAACCTCTGCAAAAAAACATGACAAACAAAACATGGTAAAAATCCCTTAGGCTTGATTTTGTAGTAGGTAGAATATTGTGTTTGTTTTTTTTCTATTTCAATTTAAGGTAATATCAATGGGAAAATGACATTGCACCGATGTTGGCCTGACAGTACCTGAAGGTAATAATGTCAAAGTTGCCAGTGTGTAGTCTTGCCATTAACATGGCCAAATCATTAGCCTCTGAGCCACTATTGGTCAGGTACACCACCTTCACACACAGATAAAATAGATTATAGAAATCATTCTCTCTGAAGCGTAAATCATCCGTGTAATGTGTAATGTAGTCTTTGAACAGGCATCTTGACTGGAATGGAAGGCATTTGGACTCCAACCAATCAAATTCTCTATGGCTATGGACAGAGTGAGCATTCAGACTGTATCCAGGAGCATCCAAGCACAAACTCGACAAAACAAAAGTCCTCCTTCGTACCTTCAGCGGCTCAGGCAGAAGAGACACTAATTTCTGTACGTATTCGTGGATGGTGGGGTAGACATAGATGTTGGTTGTGTGCCAAAGGCGTCTCAACTGATCCTCTGCTGCTGCAGTCACCTTGCTGGACAGATAAGAAAACTAAATGAGCAAAAATCCTATTTTTAATTTCCTCTGTTGAAGTAATGTGATCTTTCTCTGCCTGTTAAATATTTGCTAAATGTAGGCCTATGTTAACGGCGGGTAACTTACGGGTGACAGTGACCGACACTGACTGTGGCCACTCCGGCAAAGAGGTCTAAGTAACGCCTCCCATCTACATCCCACAGCCACTGCATGTGACCCTGGTGGATGAACACTGGCTTTTTGTAGGACGTCACCTTCATCGTCATGGGGTTGCAGTTGTGCTGCCTGATGTGCAGCATCTGCTGTGCAGACATACCCTGGTGGAGACGAATGCAAAGACGGGCATGTGCAGTCAGTCACATACAGACTCTACACGTCAGGCCGCAGATCTCAATTGCCAGAGAGAGTTTACCTGGTAAGCTTCTGGTTAGGAGGGGAGTGTTTGCCTGGTATGCTTCAGGTTTAGAGGGGAGCATTTACCTGTACGCTTCAGGTTTGGAGGGGAGCATTTACCTGGTATGCTTCTGGTTTGAAGTGGCACTCAGGCATCTGTGGGAGGTCAGGGACTCTGTGTTTCACGGCCGACTTCTGACATAATGCACCTGCACCAAGAGGTTATGAGAGGTCACTGGGTAAGGCTACAGGGAATGCTCCTGCTGACTGCTGTTATTATTAGTTAATCCAGAGAAAAGCCCAGTGGCCTAAGACACTGTTATCACTGGGCTTCCCCGGCCATTGGATCTGTAGGAGGTTCAAGTAAGTCCACCTTGCTGAGGGAGGGGTGAAAAAATGGGAAGGAGCATCAAGCCACACCGTTCAAGCTAAATGCAAGTGTCTCGGAAATAGCTGGACAGGGTGCGATGACAACTACATGTCATGGCTGGCCTAGTACTACTGAGATATCCCAAAACACTACAAAATGTTCCAGCCAATCACTGAAATTGGGGACAGGAGTTTGGGTTGTTTATCTAATATTAGGGAGATTTGAGAGTGACTCTGGTGCTTTGCATGCGTTTGGCTTAAATACCAACTGACGTGATGTCCATACAGGATCACTTGAATGGCTGTATCCTATTTTACTGTGCAAGCAAAGGTGAGATCCGAGATAGAATAGATAGGACACAATCTTTAGATAAGGGATTGTTAACTTGTTTTAAACAGAAAAATATTAAGTGTAAAAGAACATGTACAATGACATGAGTGTTGCAACATGTCATGTCCACCCTCTATAGTCTGAACTTGATAAATGAAATAGGCCTCAGCTTTTGGCCTGATACAAAATAGTTAGTCCACTACTCCTGATGTTGCGCTCAGAAGTTTTTGTTTTGTTTTATTTTGTTTTTTTATTAACTAGTACCTGAGCTTAGTGCCTGGTTTAAGTTCATTATAATAACAGATGGTGCAGTGAATACCTTGATTAGAAGGCTACAAAAGGTCATCGAATTCCCTGCGCTATAATCAATACAATTTCGAAGCAAAATGATGCACACGTTTTGAAAGGGGATGTTCAGCATACAAGACACAAGTGATTAAAGACTCAACAGCAAAATATTCATATGAGTAGATCATTGAGGTGATGAAATTAAGTTGTTGACGATGGTGCTTTTCATATTGCGCAATACTCACCGCTAGGCCGGTAGAATCTGGCCGTGAGATCAATAACATTCCAATGATTCGAGTTCCTGGCCACACAGGGCCTTTGCATACGAGAGAGAACCTTCTGCATGTCTGCTTTCTCCTGCTAAAACACGCAAATGTCTGCTGCGTATTTTTCAGTGATAGTTCAGTCCTAGAAGTTTACCAATACTTGGGTTTTGTCCACAAGAGTTAGTGCACTGGGCGGAGAGCAGACTCAGCCAATGGCAGCTAGAGACACTGACCTCTGCTCGCATCTCCGCTCTAGTGCACACTTGCATTTTTTCCCCTCGTCTAATGGAAGGTCCTGATCATCGCACGGAAATCGAGGAATGAAAATATCGGCTCGTCAAACTCTTTGCGCACTGGATAATTTCAGTAGGCTATGTAGGCTAACTGGGGAAACGTAGGTTACTCCTGTCACCTCAAACCAACGTGAGTGATCTCTGTTTAATTGACAACTTTTTCATTTAGTAGGCTGTCCTCCTATTGTAACATAGAGGCCAATATTTATTTATGTAGCAAAATAATGGTAGGTCATTAATTCGATCCTTTATTTGCATTAATTTTCGTGCTTCTGATTAAGCAGGTGGACGGAGTAGGCCTACTCAGTTTCTTTACTTCAGTCAAAGTATAAATTACTCAACTGCAAGTGAAAGTTGGCAAGTGAAATGTTTACATCAAAATGTAATGAGGTGAAAGTCCCTGGCTTCCAAAAAACAAACACTTAAGTAGAGAGGAGATACTTAAAAAGGTAGGCCTACAAGTTGCAAGTTTGCGTAGGCTACAGTAGGCCTACCTGAGTAAGAGTAGCCTACATTTACTGAGTTTGAAGACAACAGCTGAGTCCGCCACTTGGGTAGAGCCCACTTTATTGGCCATTATTGCCAGAGTTTACATTCTGATCTTTTATTTGTCAGGCTAGGTTTTTACACCATTTTCATCATTTTATTCCATGCTATTAGTGCCCTGCTAACTTTCATTTGACATTTTGTTTTTTATTTCATAATGGAGTTGACTTTCACTACTATTCCTCCTACAGCTGTACTGTATGTCCTTGAGGCCTACTGTGTCTTACTGGCATGGCTATCACAGCTCTCCATGACAACTCTCTGGACAGGAGCACGCCTATTCCTATGTTCCCATAGCCCTATGTTCCCACATTTTCTATGGTTGGATTGAACCCCAACCCTAAGCCTAGAAAATGTGAGAAAATAGGTCTGTGCGGACATAAGGTTGACTCCCTCTGGATGACCAAAACAGAACAGTCTGTGCTAGTTTATTGTTGGCCCAAAATGAGCTTTTGCAAAGATTAACATTTTGCCCTTATCCACACATTGCTGCCTTGCTACACTCAGGTCAAGAATGCTGGTATGACATTAGACAGAATGCTCTCCATTAAAGCACATACAGAACCCATAATGCTTCTTGCAATGTGTTCCTCTATGGATCATTGAGATGCTCCCAGCCCTCACTCAGCACAGTAGGGAACTAATGGTCGACGCCTACATTACATCCACACACTTGACTAATTAAACTATACATTCCCTGGCATCTCAAATCATATACTCTAAAAGCTTTAATGAACCCAAACCACTGCAGTGAGGAACATCATCATACACTCAAAACTATGACCCATAGCATATGTGCTTATCCAGTTTCATTGGTAGCCTGTTGTAAGCCAGATCCAATGTAAAATTCTGCTCACATAAGGCCCCAAATAATGCGGTCACTTCATCTCAGTGACTTTTAGAATACTACACCCCTGGACTACCCTTCTTTGCCTGTCCACTCCAATACTCTCTCTAATGAAAATAGTATTTCCACCCAGTAGAGTCACTAAGGGAGGCCTGTATATGGGATAGATTTGTTTTATTTCTCAGAACATACATTTTTCAACATGGAGCAGAACTACATACAGTAGAGAGAACTGGAAAGAGAGTGTGATTAAAAAACATATACTGAGCTTATGTGCCATTCTATCTCTGATTACAACAGCGACTCATACATTTGGACTAGGCATCACTCAACACAATAGTCACCTTAACTTTTTTATGGTCTCACCATACCTCTCAACAGATAAAGGCAGTACTGTTAAAGAATAATCTACACAGTGTTTTTGCACAATAGGTAAAACACATCCCGAGAGTTGATAAAAATCCTTCTCCAGTTGCACCATTATAAATATACACATCGCCACAGAGCTGTAACATGCTCCACTAGTCCAGCACCTCAGGTTGGTTGTCTGGACACATTTCTGTCAATCTAATAGTCCACTAATAAGCGGTAGATGTTGGTGTCATTAAGCATCCATTTGAATATCACATGTGAAAGAAAAAGAAAAGTCATCTTCCATTTGCCAGCATAAATTAATGACGATATTTAAATGATGTGTGTCTACAGTCCTTTAGATCCATAAGGTTTTGTCCATCTCTGCAGCTGTGATGGAGAAAGTAGAGCTAGTAGCTGAGAGCTTTGAACTGATCATAAAATCATATTCCCATTGGCTCCCAAATGATTAGTGATACTATGGTGAGATGTCACACACAGTTCCAGCTTACAGTAAAAGCAGTGTCTCTTCACAGCAAAAGCAGTGTCTTCACATTCCAATTCATTTAACAAATTCATAAACACATACTGTACTAACTACATTTGTCTCAACCAAAAAAGTTTGTATAGTCATGTGACATTGTTCACAATAAGGCAATGGTTTGTCATTGGTTCTTTTTTACATGTGTTTCGTTTTCTACTTTTACGTTTTATTAAATGGGTAATACAATGACTTAAAAATGCTCAGAACTACAAAGCAAACAGCTATACCACCACAAATTCATACGGTTGGACAAGAATTAGCAGTGCACACTAAGACTTAAGGGACTGGATCTGCTAAATGATTCATCATTTCATAAGATCTAAATCCAAATATGTTTGTGGATGTAACAAACGGATGAAAATACAGGCTATAAAGGTCTATGAACGTAGGTAAGCACATGTCCTTCGCCATATTGGCACATTTCAGGCTCTTCTACACCAGTGCTTAGACACACGGGCCCTCATGGGAGTTCAGCTCAATATTCACATCCCAAACCACAAATGGGGCTTGACTTAGTTGAACTGTGCAATTACATTCTCATACATTCATTTTGCGTTTATGTGGTGATCACACCAAGAGGCAGGTTATCTTTGTCAAGGTATTTTCCTGCAATAGACATCTGTAAGAAAATAGAATTTGTAAGAACAATAATAATAATAAAAATATCTTTGAAGTGTAATATGAAAGCATTTCTGAGCCAGGCTTTGGTAGGGTCAACTTTTTCTGTTCATTGTTTGTAACTAGATTCTGACGGTCCACATAAAAATAAGGTCTGCTTTGCAATTAAATCAATATGTCAGACTAAGATACATTAGCCACTGATTTTGACACTCAGGTGGCTGATGATAAGAGCATAATAAGTTTGTATTAAAATCACAGTAGTACTTCTTTTGGACATAAAATGAATAAAAGGACAAGGAGTCCAATGTGAAAGATTTTGTTAAGATGGGATGAAACGAGTATAGGGGCATATAAACACAGATCTGGAGTCATTTTTAGGGAAGCACACCAGCTACAACCAATCCATCACTGATGAATTAAATACAGCAGAAGAAGTAAAACTATATCAATACATAACAGGATTCTATAAAAATCCATACATCTTGTACGAGTATGCAATTCATGGAATCTCAAAATCCAGTGAGAGCACATTTACAGTGTTGAACTGAACAAAAACAATAAAATAAAATCCCATACATTTTCACTCATGCTCTACTATAATCAACCATGCTACACTGATCTTTTGCAATGAAACAATGTAATGTTTGCAACATACATTTTGATATAAGCTGGTGGGAAATAATTCTGTCTGTATGATATCCATGGGTCGACGAATGCCACTCTTATCCCTTCCCTTTCACAATTCCTCTGAAAAGAGGGCCGTTTTTCTGTGTCTGTGCAGGCTATCCGTCTACCTCTATCTGAGCATGGGTCAGCATGAGACGGTGTCCACATAGCCATTGGAAGTCAACTGCATGCCCCCAGGAGCCACAGGAGGGGGTTGGTGGACAGCTGGTTTCCCCAGTGGGCTTGGCTTGACCATGGGCCACGTCTCCTCATGCTCCTCCCCATACTGATAGTCACTGAGGCACTGGCTGGACACCTCTTGCTGGAGCAGCAGCACATTGTCACTAGTCATGCCTTTGACTTTGCTGTAGTCCTCTCCCGGCTGCTCCATGGAGGTGGAGCTGGGCTCCAGGCTGGCCTCAGCCAGAGGCCTGAGAAGCAGCACATTCTGCTGGTCAACCTTTTGGACCTCCACATACTCCATGGTCCTGGCAGAGGGGAGCGCAGTGTGCCCTTTGCCCTCCGTGCCACTAGCACCCAGCTCCTGAAGCCCTTGGCTGGGCTTGGAGCCTATGGGGCACTGCAGCTGTGGAGAGGAGGGGGCTGAGATGAAGATGTCGGGGACACTCTTCAAAGGGGAGCTGTGCTGAGGGTTGTGGTCAGTGGTTAGCACCAGAGGCCAGGCACTGGACTGAGTGTCTTCAGGCTCAGCTACGGCTGTGGGCTGTGTGTCAGAGGAGAGCAGGTCACCAAGTGCCTTCGCCTGGGCCTCCTGCTGAAGAGACGCCGGCGTCGGGCCCTCCTTAGCCACTCCGCATTTCTCCATCAGCAGAGTGTGACTGTCGCAGCTGCCCCGGCCCGAGTCGTTGTCTGAGGGGCTCTTCAGCTTCAGGCAGCCCTCCTGGAGGTCCTTCCCGTCCAGCAACAGCTCCTGGTCTTCATTGTCAAAAACCTCCAGGTATTCCACCAGCGGATCCTCATAGTCGGATGGCTGAGGAAAGCCTGGAATGCCCAGGGCATTGAACATGTCATCTGATTTCCCATTCTGAAAACAAAGGAATCATGTTTATTGGAGATGCCAAGAAGGGTTGAAGGTACAAGAGTTGGCCAGGATCATAAAATTTACAACAAGAGTTGGCCAGGATCATTTTTGGGGGGGTATTTTTTTAACTACTTGTAGACAGAAATAGATTGCATTCCCAACGTCAAGGTATTGAGGAAGAAAGCAAATGGTTTGTGATGAACAGGGAGGGAGTGGGGGGGCTTTTGGGACTGAAGTCACGAATATCATTTCAAAAGCCTCATCTTTTTTAAGCTTTTGAATATTATGACAAATCAACACCATGTTCCCCTAAAAATTACATTAAAACCTATTACTGGGCAGAAAGCATACAACAACAACTTTCACTTTTTTTAACTGTAGGGTGGACCCCCACACCCCCCTCAGGGCTAAACCCTGGATGTTCACAATGTCTAGCTCCGCCCCTGATGTGGAAATGCAGAACTACTATATTACTAGGAAATACAGGCAAGGGACCCACAAAAGGAGCTGTTAGTGAACCTTTACCTACCTTTAGGAGTTTTTTATCGAAACCTTTGATAATTGGTCCAGGAACAGGAGGCAGAAGATAGTGTTTCAGACTACAATGAAGAAAGAAGGAAACATTCTTGAGTTCAAAACTACTGAAAAAGGTTAACTTCACTCACTCTGAAAAATTTTTATTTTTATTTGGAAAATTCTGCATATTGCTGATGAAAATATCCAGCTCTACTCCTCTATTTTGAAAGTAACCAATAAATGCCCATGCAGCTGCTCTGCAATGGTAGACATTACCTGCTGCTCTTTATAGTAACGGTCCATGTCAGGATAATGAAGACAAACACAGCAAAAACAGCTAGCACAATCCACATTGATCGTTCCTTGGGCATATCTGAAAAACAGTCAACAAAGTCGTGTTAAAAGGTCCAGAGGTATTTGTGCAAATATGAGAAGAAACTGGACTGCGTACATTCACATATGGTTTCATTAGCCTACTGAGAAAAGGAACAGTGCTTAGAAACGGTGGAGGCTGCAAAACAGGTGAATGCATGCTTTGCATAGTCAGAGCGGCCTCTCATGGGGCCCTGCAATATCACCAGAGGCCAATTACAGACTGCAAGGAGACTGATGGCTCATCAGCTCCAGAGAACACCTGAGGACGTGCACTACGAGCCCACGGGGGAAAACACAAAGAAGAATAACACGCTTTCACTGACAGAACTATTGCTCAATATTTCATTCTCATTACAATCAATGCAAATCCCTTTTTGTGTATTCAATATGTACTGTACTCAGAGATGTATAAAGTAATGGAGAACAGGAGTGGAGTAGAAGTACAAGTCCTACATCAAAAAACTGACTGAAGTTGAAGTGTTGTCTAAACACCATACTTAAGTGGAAGTAAAAAAGTATTCAAAATGTTTTGTACTTAAGTATTG
>JASCIP010000023.1:1149793-1162026 GCA_034783695.1 Sardinella gibbosa | reverse complement strand
CAGACAGCCCCAGTTTAAAATCTACTTTAGCCAGGGTACAGATGAAGGTCCTGTGTCAGCGCAGGATGCAAGTTTGAGAAATGGACCTGTCAGGATAAGACCTCAGGTATGCTAAATCATAAAAAAATTGTTGAATGTCAGCCTTTGTCATTCTGCCACTGACTTACTTTAACAACATACTGATGCTTTTGTATTGAGTGATGCAGCTTCCCTTTAAATAATCTATGAGCTTTATGAAATTGGCGAGTGTTGAAAAAAGAAATCAGGGCATTACTTGTATATCTGAGCATCACTAAACTTTTAAGGTACATGTATATGGAAGGTAAGTTGCAACAAATAAGGATTAAAGGATGTAGTGAGAAAAGCAGGAAGGGGTTAGCCACATTCTGACAACTAAAAATGTAAGGAAGGTCTGGGCAAGAGTTAGACTTAACCACACAGGCCTTCAGATGCCGACCACAGGCATTTGAACTTTTACACACTTCAATAGCTTTTCCTGATCCTGCAAACAGACATACATATTTTTCACAATTTGGTCTGTTATTGTAGAGAAATTAGCCCTATTTATCCCACTTGAAGAGATAGTGCTAAATTTAGACCTCTGTTGAATCGTTGTTGTTGTCGGTTTTCAGAGTGGTCTGTCTACATTTGGCCCGTATCAGCGTGGGTTTCTCATGACAGCTGCAGCCATGGTGATTAAGATCTAAGATGTCAGTACTGGCAAACTGACCATATGAAATTTAACCATCAGTAACTCAGTAACAGTGGTGTGTGTGTATATATATATACAATATATAAAAACCTAGATCAATATGCTTGAGCTTCATAAGGTACAAACCTCTTTTCCATCTGAGACATTTTCTCAGCTACATGTCCTGTTGCTTTCTATAGCATTTGCACAGACAAACATGTATAAAATTAGGTGTTAGGGGTTTTATTTACTTTTATTTAGTCCTTTTCTTTATTCAGCATCATCTTACAACTCCCAGACACATTTAAAATGGCCTTACTCCTAACCAGAAATGGTACTGAATAAACACTCATGAACATGAAGAGTATTTTAGTTTGAGTACAGTGCCCTGTGTGGTATTGTAAAATCTTATAAATTAGGTACTTCTGTGTTCTTCATATAGCCTAGTTTCATTGCTGTTGAATCTCTTCTCAAATGTAGAAGACATTTTGTTTTCCAATGGTCAGCTTTCAAGTCTACAGTGCCAGAAATTCTACTGCCTCTGGAGTCCTGAAACAGGTGATGTCACTCAAAGACCCTTCTCAGGTTTTCCACAGAAGCTTAAAGGAAGCATGGCTGACTATTTCCAGTACCTGTCTGAATGAGATTACTGGAAGTGGAGCAGGAAGGCATCCGGATGTCTCAAATGTGCTAAACTCATCAGACCTCTATCTTAGTGGCTCACTCCTGCCTCTTAGAAGATTGTAACAAAAGATTGTACAGGAATAGTGTATATTATTTAATGACCTACTACTTGATCTGTCATCAACAAAGCAAAATGGTTTGAAATGACGACATACTTTTGAGAGATACAGGAGTATGTTTAAAACGTTTTGTTATATTCTATACAGGTATTTAGTAGCTTGTGATGCCTTCGGAGAAAAGAAAATCTCTTTTTACGCTTGACAGCTGGATTCTTACTGTTTTTTCCCTGTGTTCCACATGGATTGTATGGACAGTTAAATAGCTATACATGCAACAACCAGCTTTCTCCATTTGAGGGATTTAACCTAGGTCTTCTTTCTAACCCATGTCTTCCTAAATGCTCTTGTTTCTCACCTCTACCTGGTTGTATCCTCATAGACTGTATGTGGTTTAAAGATTGAATATCCCTGATGGATATTGTTGCAGATGAGCATGTTACATCAGTTACAGTCTTCATGACTTGTTAGAACACTTCCGTAAGCACCCTACATATCTCTGCTTCCTCTGGTCTCTACATTGTATTATTGTTGAGAGTAGGGCTGCTACCTCTGAGGATCTTGTGACCCATAGAGCACTCACTCTTGTAGACTGACTGACTCATGTAACCTTTCTTTTGCATGTCTTGGATATAAGCTGGAGAAAACAAGGCTACTGTGCTGAGTGTTAGTCATGCATATTTGGGCACAGTGAGAAAGAGTGTCTGGAACTTTCTTTTGTGCTGTGAATCTATCAAGTCATCTCAATCAGTGTCGTGACTTACTGAATGCTTCCAGTGTTTTCTGCTGAACTATTATATCTGTGGAAAGCTGTGGTAGCTTTTCTACAGAGAGTGAGCTTGACTGATGGCCTGTTGTTCCCTTTCTTAATTTTACCTATCCGCTTTTGCATAGCCCTTGAATTATTTAGTTAATCTCCAATAATAATCCAATCCTGTTTTGAGCTTTTATCACTGAATATTATGGAATATGTAAGGGATGCACCGATTGTATATTTAGATCAGATTTTGGTCCCGGTTGGATACCAGAAAAAGCAGCCAATTCATGGGCCAATCCATTTTGCAAGTAATACGTGTTGACCTTATAAGATTGACCTTAGCACTAGCTGCACTAGCTGGGTTTCCATCCAACTTGTTAATGCGCTTTTAAGTTATGTGAATAATAAACACAAAACACCTGCAAAGATGTATCAGTTTGTTAATTCGACCATAAATTCAATTCGCTCCAGGGAGGTGGTTTAACTTTTCATGCGAATAAGGCATGCATTTAAAGTCGATGGAAACAATTGAATTGGCAACTATTGCATTAACCGCATTTCTGTCCACAGAAGTTAATTCCACAGCTGGTTGAAACACGTTACTTGATTAGCCTAACGTTCATGTCTTATTCGCATTGCACAGTTGATGGAAACGCATGCAGAGGCGCATTGTCACAAGTCAAATTATTTTTTTGGCGAATATGAAATGCATATAACGTTGAATGGAAACCTAGCTATAGATGTGATTTAAAAACACTCAAAATAGTTGTGGTTTTCTTAAAAGATAGAAGAATCCTTTCACTCGTAAGCCATTGTTGTAAAAAGTGACCACCTGGTTGCATCTAATCAAGGTCCAATCAAGGTGGAGCAATCAATCTGGCCTAGATATAGCTGATATACCAATGTCAACATGTCTGCTAGCCAGGGATCCTATTAAGGTCATTTACTGTTAGTTTTAAAGCAACACGCCACCATTTGTGGAAATATGTTCATTTTCCATCTCCCCTTGAGTTAATTAATTGAGCCATACCTTTCTCAGAGTCCTTCTCCGAGTCTGGCAATACCACTTTTAGCTCCAAATTAGCATGCATCATTGAATCGGATTGGACCGTTAGCATCTCGCCTGGTCTAATAAAATAAACTGGATTTAAACATGAGGTAACACCATTATGGTACACATATCCCATTAACTAGCAGGGTATTACCATGTAATTTACTAACATACTGTACCAGCTATTTGTTGGTCATTACAAGTAAATACCTTGTTCTAGATGATCTTATTCTACTCGTATTAGACCATTAACTACAATTTCTCCAATATACACCCCTATTTATTCAGTAAGCTAGTTATATAGGAATTATGATTTTAATATGATACTGTATGCTTATTAACGGTCTTATAGTTATTGTACAACAGGAACGGTTATTCTCAGGAACAGTTATTCTTAAGCAAAAAGAAACAATAAGGATTTATTTGGAAGCTATTAGACACTGTAGTATTGGGGTTTGTTCCTATGAATAGACCATCTTTTTAATTTGAGAAATTCTTTGTTTATTGTTTACAATGGCAAGAATAAGCTCATGCTTTCGTGTTTCACGAAGTGAACTAAATAATTTGTAATGTCTTAACAAATGGCTAGCATGTTACTAGCTTGCATGTTGATAAGCTGCTAGTTAATGGTGAATATGTGGAGTCCTCTTACCTATGGTATATTGTGTCTATACAGTAGGATATTCTCCATAGGATACAGTATTAGACTTGCACACAAGCCCATTTTCATCCATCCTCTTAAGTCCCTTACCACATGTGATGTGGCTGTGTGTGCTGCCCATTGCTCTCCTAAACCAATTTGTTCCACATGCAGGCACACTTTGGTGTTGATCGCTCCAAGAATGGGCATGTCAACTCCGGACAGGTAATCCACCCTCTGGAGTCGTTCAGTCATTCGCCAGTCACACCTGTCAATCTCACTGTTTGGTTCAGAAGCGGGTGGCTTAACGAATGGGGGATCACTAGATCTAAAAGCTCCACCCCTGGTTCTACCCTTTTCTGAGCCCCCTTGGTCCTCTCTGGGTTGTTTGGGTCTCCTCCCCTGCTGAAGCATTATCCTACCTTTTGATGCACAAGCTGCTCCTGCTCCAGGCTGTCCATTGCCCCTCAGGCCTCTCGCTCTCTTCACTCTTTCCCACTCCCGTCTCTCACACTATCTCTCTGCATCCTGCTGATTACACACATTCCTCTGCTGGGTCACACAGGTGTATAATTCCCCTCATCACTGTGGTTTTCCCCTATGAGACCTTTTGGCTCTCAGCCTTTCCACTAACTGACTGCCAAGTATTTGTGTAGTACTGTATTGACCCACCTCTCTCTCTCTCTCTCTCTCTCTCTCTCTCTCTCTCTCTCTCTCTCTCTCCCCCTCCCTTTTCCAATTTCTATCTCTTAATCTGTTCTCTTATGCAGACCAGAGATGACTTTCTTGGACAAGTTGATGTGCCTCTTAATCATTTGCCGGTGAGTACTGCATTGTTATTTGCTTTCTGTCAGCATGAAAGATGTGACAACTAGCATGGAGTGAGCACTAGGATGGAGTGAGACAATGCGGCTGAGAGCTTTAGGGGTCTTGCTGATGGTGCCAGTGAGGCAGTTGTTGTAATTAGATGTCCCAATGTAGGGAGCACCTCCCTGTACGGAGTGGAAAGAAGGCCAAGTGGAATGTAAACAGAGGGGTAGGTCTTAGACAGGGTGCCTGAGAGCGCACCGACAGTCAAGCTCACAGGCACATTCAAACTCTCGAAAATAAAGAGCGATCGTTGCCAACCCCTTTCTTTGTTAATTTCATTAACAGCAAAGTTACAAGGAATATATTAATCCTCGTGTTTTCTCTGGGCAAGAAGACTTGGTGATTTTTTAAAAATAATTATTTTAGTACAACAGAGTGAGCCAGGGCCACTTTAATGACATGTAAAAATCCTTCTGTTGAAAGGTTTGTGCTTGTATGGTGATTTGATTTGGTCTCCAAAGCAAACTGGTAGAATGTAGTTCTTATTCACATTGCATGACTGCTTGCCCATGGCTCATACACGACTTAACTGGACAATTTGTTGGATGACAAATGAGATGAGATGCTAATGCTAGGTCTAAAGCAAGTGGGATTCACACTCAGGGTGATAATGCACAGTACAAGTTTTTCAGCAGTGTCGCCAGGCAGTGTTGATGGGCAGAGTTGTTCAGGCACTTTCACTGACATTGTGCACTGACTTATTTCCTGGGAAGCCAATTAATGATGTGTATCACATAGGGATATTTTGTCAAATTATACTGCAAATGCATCTACATTATCTGTTGTTGTTGTTGTTGTTGTGAGTTTTTCTTACCCGGAACATAAAAGTATAATGAAAAACCTGAGGGTCTGCAGAGAATGTTTTTTTTCTTGCCAGCCTTTGATGAAGAGTAAGCAGCATGTGAAGTCTGAAATAAGTGCTAGCATTATGCCTTTCCACACATTTAGCACTGAAGACCCTTTCTTTTTGGAGTTTCTTGGGCCAGAGTGTGTTTTTGTCCCCACTCTGGCAGAGCACAAAGTCCTCTGATTCCTCAGAAGCCACTAATGACAGGTCCTCCTTTGCCATGAATATACAACCTACGGGCTGTTAAATATGTAACGGGAGAGGGCTGTTGTGTAAGAGCTCACTGGACATTATCCAATGGCCCACCACTCCACAACCAGTTGGTTGACATTTAGCTTTCCTTGTGTGTGCATTTAAATGTTTGTTTGACTTTCATGTTGAAGAATCAGGGGTGAACAAGTGGTGAATGTTTTGCTTGTTATTTCATTGACAGACAGAGGACCCAACAATGGAGCGGCCATACACGTTTAAAGACTTCCTTTTGCGTCCTCGAAGGTCAGTGCTTATGTAAGCAAGCAAAGATTAAAAGTGAATTGTTTGTATTTGTAGCACAATAGAACAGCATGTGAAAATGGGTTACTGTTAAATGATCAGTTAGGCCAGTTTGTGTAGGCCTATAATGTTTTGTTTTTCTTTCTCTGTTTGCCCTTCAAAACATTTCATATAAAGTTAATCACAAATGATTGTTTTCATTATCACAAATAAGTGTCTAGGCCTATTCCTACGCTGCCTGGTGAGTTTGGATGACGAATAAATATTTAACCCTACTTTGCTGGCTAACTATTAGCATGTATGAACTAAGACATATAAGTGTACTGTATGCCACCATATGCCATAGAAGTAAAAATAACATTTTACTTGTGACCTCATCTGCCTGTATTTGTGTACACATTTGAGAGCACATAGCACCTTTTTTGGACCCACTTATGTTGCTGAAAAGTTGTTTCATGAAACCTTCATGAACATGTTGCTAAAAAATCTAATCTCGGTTTCTATGCACTTGCATATCTTAATGAAGAAACAACTTCTAAGTTAGTCTAGTTATTGTATCATCTGTCTTTAACATCTTGTCTTCGATGTGAATATTACAGTCACAAGTCCCGGGTAAAAGGGTATCTTCGTCTGAAGATGGCCTATCTTCCGAAAAATGGAGGTCAGGAAGAAGACAACAATGAAATGAGGGAAGAGGCAGAGGTACAGCATGACATTTAGCCATCTCCACGGTCTGGGAAAGTTTTCCGCCTATCTATCCTTTTGAGCTCAGTCTTAAAATTGCTTTCTTTTGACTCCTCTCCCCATATAAAATCTCTCTCTCTCTCTCTCCCTCTCTCTCTCTCTCGCTGTCTGTTTCAGTCTCTTTCTCTGTCTTTCTGTCACACACACACACACACACACACACACACACAGAAAGAGAGAGAGGGAGCGAAAAAGGAGCACTGTCTGGAAAGCCCATTTACCTACTTCCCCTAATTTTCGGGAGAAATGTGATCTTTTCAAAAGTCCTGTCTGTGTTTGCCTGCCTGTGTGCAGCTGGGGAAATGTAGCTCGCTGTTTGAGCTGTCAGAAGCTGCCTTTTTGTTGTGGTTTTTCCAGCTCTGCACTTATTTTTGCTGACTGTGGGGTTTAAAATACCCACTCTTTCCCCAGTTTGAGCCCTTTCTCATCAAAACATCCACACTGCTCCTGTCTTTTTTTTACACTTCCCTCTCTCTGTCTGCCTGGCATCTAGATATGCCCTCTCTCTCATATTGATCCACTCAGTCATTCACCACTTGACACACTATTCACACCGTAGCTATTTTCCCTACCTGACCCCTCTGTTCTTTTTTGTCCCTTCAGACCTTTCCCTCTTAATCTCTCTATCTTCCTGTCCCCCTCTGACTCCTCTGACGTGATTCTCTGTCTCCTTCGGTCAGGGTTGGGAAGACTCGAGTGACCCAGGCTCCCAGCGCCCCCAGCAGTTGCTGCCCCCTCTGCCCCCGGGATGGGAGGAGAAGGTCGACAACCTGGGCCGCACCTACTACGTCAACCACAACAACCGCACCACACAGTGGAAGAGGCCCAATCTTGTGTATGCTCTTCTATTGCTCACACCCGCTGCTGGCGTCAGCCTTTGGCTGTGGCTCATGTTTGACATTAGGATTTAGTGTGTCACCAGCAACCCCAGAGAGGCCTTGCCTTGTTGGCTTTATGATAGACTGGACCATTCCAGATATACCTCCATTGTCTTAAAGAGTGAGTGAGTGAGTGAGTGTTGTCCCTCTTCCCTTGTAGGGATGTGGTGTCGGAGACTGAGAATGACAACCACTTGCGGCACATCAACCAGGAGGCCCATCGAGTGTTCCGCTCCCGCAGGCACATCAGCGAGGATCTGGAGAACGAGCACCTGGAGCCCAGAGAAGCTGATGATGTGAGTGTCACTCTGACTCTGTAGGGGCCAGCGTGTCCGCTCCAGTGTATATATACACACATACAGTATATACTATATGTGCTTGGCTGGCACACACTATACACGAGCTGAGGGTGAAAACCAGCACTCCTTGCTCTTCTCATAGCAGACATGGGAAACGATCACCGAGGAAAGCACTGTGGACGCCCTCAGCCAGTCTCTGCCGGGCCCGTCCTTGGCCACGCCTGGTGGGCCTGAGTTCTCGGAGGAGATCAGCCTCCGCCTGTCACTCACCCCGGACACCAATGGGGAGATGCCAGGGCCCAGCTCTGCTGTGGTAAGCACACACGTCTCCAAGCCCCACCAGACAGGCCCCGTTTCAGCCTGGTGGCGCAGCACAGCGCAGCTTTTATTTCTCCTCAGTGGGAAAAGGGAGGATTTTCCTTAATCCCTGAAAACATTAGTAGCTAATACAACTCAATCTCTGATTACACAGTGCAGGTATAGCTCATCCCAGGGGAGTCATGTTGGAACCTTTGCCAAAGCAAGTCCATTATTACCAACTGACAGAGAGAATAAACAGCTCTCATAATGCTACTTTTCTTCATTTGTATCCTTGTATGTCTTCCTTTCTTCCTCGCTCCCCCTGCTGTCTCCAGCAGAGCCACCTCTCCTCCAGACTGCGTTCCTCCAGTATGACTGATGGGGTTAGTGAGCAGGCCCAGCCACCCCCACCAACGGTATGTCTTTTCAGCTCCCTCTCCTCTTTTCCCCTCTCCTCTCCTCTCCTCTCCTCTCCTCTCTTGTCTGCCTCTCCTGTCCCCATTCTGCCTTCAGCTCCTAATGATTCACGGGTGAACTCACTACAACAAACTTTTGGACAGACAGACCTTCAGAGTTACAAGCTTCCAGTCAAGCTGAAGTCTCAAATCACTCATTTACACATATTCCACTGTTGTTATGCAGTCTGTCTCTTGCAGTGTCTGTTTCACTGTCTAGCATCAAAACAAGACCTGATGGAAGTAGTGTTGTAACTCTGAGGTCTCTCTGTCATGCTGCTGCTGCAGCTCCTGTTGCAGAAGGGGGATTGAGTGGAAGCGGTGTCGCTAGCAGTCTCATTTAAGATCCTTTTTGCTAATGAATGAGTCAGCCGAGAGCACGGCATGAGCCGCTGGTGCCGAGACGCGCATAAGCAGCAGGGCTGCCGGAGTGCTGACGGATCCCAAGCCGAGTGGGGGGCGGGGCTCTGGGAATGGGAGCAGAGCAGACGCTGCTGCTGCGGAGTTGTCACAGTGGACGGCAGCCAGCCATGACCTCATTTGGCCACCCTTCGCCGGGTCACCTGACTTGAACGAGAAAACAGGCCTCTTCAGCCTCAGACAATGCGAGGATCTGTCACTGGAGGTAGGCCCTCCTGACACATGAGCACGTCTGAGGCATCGCAGCTATATGATCTCCGCATCATCGGGCTGCCTGCGGAGCCTACAGAACAGGTTTAATCCAGCTGCACATGGCGCCTGTTACTATATTTGCTCCACTGTGAACTCTTTCTGCCCGAGTGCACTTTGGGAGACTTTGACAAATGTCTGTCGGGGGTTGAGAGAGTTCAACATTACTATTAGCAGCGGCTGATATGAAGGATGGCCTATCTGGAAAACTTTTTTTGCCACTGTTCATCAGGCAAATAGCAGATCTCTTTCTTAGATATTGTACTGGTGTTCAGCTGTCTGAGGCCTGACTGCATATATAGTATGCGAGACAGAAAGCCCAGTTCCCCACAGGCGCTGTAGCTGTAGCTGTTGGCAGTGGCCAGTGGCCAGCCTGAAAGGCTGTGAAAGCAGGAGCGGTAAGGCTGTAGGATGTAAATTGGCGTAAGGGCTTCTTGGAAGCGTGCATGATCGGTTTGTCACAGCCTTGCCGTACCTCATGGCCATTAACTGAGTGGGTGGCATTCACAGAGCGGACTCATTTGTGCGTGTGTCTTTGTGTGTGTGTATGTGTGTGTGTGAGTGTGGGTATGTGTGTGTGCCTGCAATGACACACAGTTTGCTATGTGTCATAGTGGGGATGTGACTTGAAATCATACCCTTGAGAAAGCTAAAGGTCTCAGTATAAACAATTTGGCTGTGATTTTAGTGTGTACATACGTGTGTGTGTGTGCGCATGTATAGTGTGTGTGTGTGTGTGTGTGTGTGTAGTTGTGTCTGAATGGTATTAGAGAATGAGTGATTAAATTACAATGCAGTTACAGTGGCCCACTAATATGAGGAGAATCAAATCTGAGCATGACAGGAATACAATAGTTGCGGTAATTGCACTAGTCGCTCCCAACCTCTCCAGTTAACCTCTTTGGCAGACATAATCACCCCTAATGACCTTTCCACGGCACACTGCTTCTCCTGCTGCATAATCAGAGCAGCTCTCCAATCACATATAATTATGATTCATGGGGGGCATTTCTGTCTGAGTCTCACCAGCTTCTCTCTCCCAGCAACTTTTTCTCTTTCCTCTCCGCGTGCCCCTGTGCACCTGCCTGCACCGTCCTCTCTGTCCTCCCTCACCTACACGTGCTTACAGCCCCTCCAGCCTCCTTGGTCCTCCTCACTCCTCCTCGCTCACCACATGGCACATGCTTCATGGAAATCCTAATCGAAAATCTGTGGGGAATCGTTTCCCAGACTGCATTTTAAGCCTTGGCCTTAAATGATTGGTATTTTTATTCCCCCTGGGAAATCATATTCAAACTTGGCTTAAAGTGGAGGTTCGGAGTCAATGTTACTAAAGCGCTATGCACTGTGAAGTCCATTCACATACCCCGTCCGAAGATTTGTTTACCTCGGTCGAACACTGACGGAGATAGCCGAGCTTGACGAATGCCTTGAAACAGCCGCTATTGGCACATGTCATGTATCTCGTAAATTACACCTCTAAAAATGTAAGTAATCTTACCAAACTTCTACAGTGGTGTAAATAGGTTATATACTCACAAAATGCTGCATTGGAAAATTTGTAAGTCCACCAAGTTTATTAAAAACAACTTTAGCCCGATTGCTGGAGTGCAAAAGTTCCAACATGGCGGCACGTAGGTGTCACTGCACAGGTTTGGTATAAACAAGTAAGACTCTTCTTCCTGACAGAAAGCAATGCATCTAACGAAGAATCCAGCAATATTTTGTTGCTAATTTTACTTGCTTTTCCCTAACCTGTGCAGTGACATTGACATGCCGCCATCTTGGAAAATTGAGACTAGCAATAATCGGGCTAAAGATGTGTTTAATAAACTCTTGGTGGACTTACAAATTTTCCAATGCAGCGTTTTGTGAGTACATAGCCTATTTACGCTACTGTAGAAGTTTGATAAGAGTAATTGCTCCGTCAATGTTCGTCCAAGGTAAGCAAATCTTCGGATGGGGTATGTGAATGGACTTCATAGTGCACAGCGCTTTAGTAACATTGACTCCGAACCTCCACTTTAAGCTCTGTATGGGAAATCAGCCTTCAATATGTTTTTCTGAAGCCTTGAATCCTCTCCTCACAACTTCCCAAATCACTGCTCCAGATTGTAACCCATCGTACCATCTTCAGCCCCCTGCCCCGTTTCCTTACGTTCAACCCCCACCCCCCCAACCCCTTTGGGTCCCATACTTAAACCAGCTGTTGTCTGCCAGCAGAGTTCCCAGGCCAGGCGAAGCCGAGCTCAAACTGTCACAGGCGTTGAAGAGCCCATGGTAATATCTCTCTTCTTACACACATCCCTGACCAGTGTCCACCACTGTACACTTCCAGTGCTCATCTTTTTTTTTCCTCCCTCTTTTTTTTCTTCTTTTTTTTTGTTGACATGACTGTGACATGCCTTCCTTTCTCCACAGTCAGTTTTATTTTCACACTATAAATCCCGCGTGAAAGGGGGTTCCAGGTTGTGGCGATCAGTAAAGATGAAGGTAACATCAGTGGTGACCTGTGGACTGCACTCCTCTCTCCCCCCCGCCCTTGCTCCTGACATAGCCCCGCTCAACCCCCTGCATTTCTCAACTAGTGTGTGGTCCTAGCGGCCATCTGTGGACGTCACTTTGTTCTGTAGGAGTCAGGCTGTGTGTTTGGCTTCAGAGCAGTTGTGCATGAGTGTCTTTCTTTGAACATCGTGTTAGATCACTGGGTGTCCTCATCACAAAGTTTGGAGTTCACAGTTTATTTCAGTTTATTCTAGTTGATGCTCACTACAGTATGTCTGAACATGCACTCTTTTTA
>JASCIP010000023.1:940634-952299 GCA_034783695.1 Sardinella gibbosa | reverse complement strand
TTTTTCACCACTTCTCTGATAATAATAATAATAATAATAATAATAATAATAATAATAATAATAATAATAATAATAATGATGATAATTTAACATTGTCCACATATTGACTAATGCTGACATCTGTCCCATTTTTACCTGGATTGTCCTTTTTAATGTTCTGTCCAGGGGAAAAATATATTCTCTGGACACTGACCGTCCACGTTTTTCAAATTGATGTGGTAAATTTCTTTTTAATCAATTATTTTGTCTGTAGCTTTCATTCATCCACTTCACATAATAATACACCTTGTAATTTGCTGCACAGGTTTGCAAAATTATATTAGGCCACTAATGAGAACAAAATTATATTATTAATAATAATATTAGCAAACACATTTGTTGACAGTAAAGTACCACAGCCGCTGCTTGCTTATAAGCAAAAGGGTTGATTGGGTTGCCAAAATATCCAGTTTTTTGTCAGACCCACAGTAGGTGGCAACCCAAACACTGACAGTAATTTCTCTGTCTAGCATACTCAGTATACTAGTTTTTTAGAAATGGAAAGAACAGAGTAAGATTCGTGCTGCTGTATACTCTAACAATTCACACTGTCTACAAGCTCACCACTCATTGTGGTACCTCTGCTAATCATTCGAGCCTAGTCTTAGTGCTGCTCTGCTCTTTGCTTGTTTGATATTAAGCGACATGACTGACTTGCTGAAGAGTCAGGAGTCTGCTGGCGTATCACTGCAGTAGAATTAGAATGACTGGGTGCATAATATCACTGTCTGCTGCAGTGGAATTGCTCTCCTCCCTTTGGACGCGTCCTGCGGCTTGGACCACTGGTGCGCTGGTCATCAGCTCCCAGGCCACCAAAGGATCAGGCCAACAAGGGGGCCCATGGCTAAAAATACTTAGCCAATCCTTTGGATTACTCCTCTAAGTCAGTGAAAAGTCCATGGGGCGTAAAGTCTCGTCGGAGGAAAGTGGCTAATGGGGTGATGGTGCCACACCTGCTCTTTTCTGCCAGCTCAGCACTGCCCCAGAGGCCTGCTGGGAGCAGCTAGACTGTTTGCTGCTTAACTCTACTGCCAATACTGACTGTGCCTCTGAGATGGGCTTGGGTTAAATAAAATTTATTTTTGGGTTAAAAAAAATAATATATTTGATTTCTCTCTGAGCTGTCTCGACTTCTCTGGGCTCTCTTCTGTACTTCTCTATGCTCCCTCTCAGTTTGAGTTGACTACTGTATGTGATTAAACATAGATGGATGGCTTGTGTTTGAATCAATAGGGGCAGAGTCTAATGAGGAACATTTCCTCTGGTTTTATTCTTTAGGCTGAATGACTTGCAGAGAGAGAAGAACAGTCCCTTTGTAATGCGATGCCTGAAACTGAAGTTTGGTCTATTTGTGGTATGAGATAGCTGGCATGGAAGTGCATAGTGTTTCACATCTCAGTGACTGCAAACAGAGCCCAGCAGAGGAAATGTAGCATCCTGTGTGGGGTGACAAAGAACCCAATCCAACCCCATCCAACCCTGGTGATTGTTGAGTAATTCTCTTTCAGTCTGTAGCGTTCCAAAAAAAAAGATTTATCTCTCTGATCGTCCATGCATCCATCTGTTCATGAGGCGAGTATTATGGTATGTATTGCTAATAAAGCAACGTTCATGCTGAGTACAAGCTTGTGCCAGTGAGTGAGTGAGTGAGAGAAGCCCTGGCTTCTCAGATCAGGCCCATGTCTGGGGCTGGGAGAGCTCTTGCACTTTGTCGACATCTCGTCGGCCTCAGATGCTGCCCATGTCCCATGATGAAGACCCTCTCTGACTCATGTGGTCCGTTTCAAAGTGAAATTACCTTGAGTCCTCCACTTACGCAACACCTCCCCCTCTGCTGCAAGTTACACAAGCCTCTGAGACCAGTTGAGATTGGTTAGGGATACAGTTGGCACGCAAACTAATCCAACACTAGCGCTGTCTGAGAGAGGGGGAAGAGGAAATCAAGTGATGTGTGTTTGAGTTGGCATAGCCCTGGGGAGATTATGCAATGGCATGTCCCAATGTGTGACACGGCAGATATGACTATTCTTACATGAAGTCTAGGCAGAGGGCATATGCTTTTCCATATGACAGAAACAGAGACGCACTAAGTGTGTTCTAATGAAGTGCAGTTTTCATCATAGTTGATGGTGGCTAAGCCTTTTTGATGAAAATCATAACATTTTGGGGGTGACAGATTCTTAAAATAAGCACCAGTATGCATAAGTTAGTAGGTAAGGCAATATTCTAATGCTTACCATTACTTTTGTTTTGGAATTCAATTTATAGAAATGATTAATCATGGCAATCAAGCCAATCTCCGTTATTACAAACAGTGAGAAAAAATATTGAATTTCTCTCTCTCTCTCTCTCTCTCACACACACACACACACACACATACAGACACACAAATTGAATTTCTCATACACACACACAGACATGAACACACACACACACACACATACAAATTGAATTTCTGATACACACACAGACACGCACACACACAGACACGCACACCCACAGACACACACACTCACCCGCACAGACATGCAATGGAGCTCAGAGCAAGAGAGATGGGGAGAGAGGGAGAGATGGAGGGAGAGAAAAAAAGACTAAAAGAGAGAGCGAGAGACAGAGAGAGAGAGAGAGAGAGAGAGAGAGAGGGGTATATCCTTTGGCCTTCTAGGGTTGGTCTGGTCTGGCCCCATGCCCACCCTCTGTCCAGTACTGGCCTCATGCCCACCCTCTCTGTCCATGTGCCCTCTAGACAGGGTAGCAGAGCAACATGTGGAAAATTCCCTCCAATGAATCTCTGAATGAAGGGGCCAAGGGCAGCAGGAACCACTGCAGACACTTTGAGAACCTCACTAAAGGGACTGCCTGTCTTTGCTCTTGCTGGGGCAGCTTCGTGACGGGCGGCTTGCCCATGACTTTTCCTATTCTGATTTCTTTGGACAGATGATGTGCTTCAATCCTATTTTTTAATTAAAGATGCTCCTAGATTCATTTTGCTTGGATTAAGAGAAGACATTGAAAGAGGGCTGATTGATCAAGTGTGAATTAAGGTAGAAGAGAAAAGGTGACAAATTAATGGACAAGGTTGTTTTATGCGCCCTTTCTTTTCTGTGGCTGTTTAAATAGTCGATTTCTGGTGAATGTTGTTTTATAATCATTAAAATAGTCGTTTTAATGCCACTGACAAAAAATACAAATTATGGAGATCAATTTAGTCAAGCTTTGGGGTCACTATAGAGTCATCATTGGTCTCTACAAAGTATAGTACTTTCAATACCATTAAAAAATGCTAAATTTCCTTTAATATTGAGGTGACTTTAATTAAGCGTGGTGACCTGGCGTTGTACCTTTCCGTCTGATTCCAAGCTGTTTAGGAGTTAAAAATGCATCCGTGTTCGCCCATAAGAGACCCCCTATGTCGCTGCCGTAGCCAAGCAGTGATGTGAGCAGAACAAAGCTGAAGCTGGCGGTAGGTGGCGCTGTCTTGAGAAACCTGATCCGCCAGGTCCACGACAACTCTGTCTCAGTTTGCACCAGTCGCAAAGGAGGCAGCGGAGCCGAGCAGTTGAAGGACATCAAATGAAACAAGAGAGCTTCCAGCGGCTCCTCTTGAGTTTTGCGCGTAGTCTGTCCTCCCCTCCCGGAGACAGTGCGTTTTGAGAACATGGAAGACAAATCCAATTCGTTCGCCAGCAACAAAGATGAGAAGGCGGATGGGAATAACGTGTTTCAGAGGCAAGACTCCATACTGAAGAACAACATGGGGAGCCAGAACATGAAAGACCACGGCAACTCCGTGGGCATAAAGGGGGACCGAGAAGAAACCATGGTCGGTTTCGATGATATAGATGCAGCAAACAGGCAACACAGTTTTATGCAGCGGCAGTTTGGAGCCATGATGCAGCCCGGGTTGAATAAGTTCTCCCTGCGGATGTTCGGCAGTCAGAAAGCCGTGGAGAAAGAACAGGAGAGGGTCCAAACGGCTGGATACTGGATCATTCATCCCTATAGCGATTTTAGGTAAGGCGTGGAATGTCACCTTCCTCAGCCCATGCCACACTTTGGTCCGCAACACACCACTATTCCATTCTGTCATTACGCGCGTACGTGTGCGCATAGCACATTGCAGAGACGCGCTCTCAACCGTGACATGCTATATGCTCACCAAATACTACATTAGATTGGTAACGCCAAGGTGTTGCATATGTCTGCCGATGTGCCTGCCAGAAAGGTGGCAGGTCAATGTCTGTGATGCCCTTGTCAAAGATGATGGTGAATGTCATGCTGGTGTCAAAAGAAAGCGGCATGATCACATACAAACTCTACTAATAGACTACAATAAGCTTCTCTATTGTCTGGCTTACCGTGTGCTAAATGTGACAGTTTATTTTGCACTCACATTGGTGCACATACCATGCTGGCTATATTGTGGAAAAGCTAACGGTTTTCAATAAAAAAAAAACAAACAAAGCTGTTAGATATTTACATGTATGGTTACCGAAATGCTGGCATTATCACACCATTCTGAAATAATCATTGCTGATTACAGATATTTTTAGAGCAGTGGTTTGCGTCAAACACGTAACATGAGAATCGTTGTCAAAAGCCAACAGATATAGCTATCTGTCTAGTAGTTTATTACAGCGTCCTTTCTCAGATATTTAATGTGGCATAAAGCGTTTTATCCATTCAGTTCGCGCAAGGACTTGTTCAACACCATAGAATACAATAAGGCAGGACATCGGCTAAAACACCTCGGTTGTTCATCAAAATGCCACTCACGAATAAGGCAGTTCAATAAATCACTTATTGGAAATTTACGATATATATCCTTCCATAAATACAGCCAACTGACTAAACTATGTAAGGGTCAATAGCACTGCGCCATGATATTTTGATATTTCATTGCAGTTATTGGTCAGTTCTGAAACCTGCACTGTCCACACCTTACTGACATACTGCAAAGACCATCTCATAAAGCGCAATCGTCATTTCCTGGTGTTGTATGTGCTCTTATTGTGCCTATTTGCCCTGGAATTGAAGAGCCATATTCACAGGTGATTAATACTGTCTTCTAGGTCGCTATAAACAAGACATACATGGAGGCTATTACATTTTGCCTTCTTATCTGATAACCTTTACCTCTAGGGAACTGATACATGTTGTAAGAGGGACTAATAATAATGATAAATAATTCAATTGAATGTTCAAATGAGCATGTTTACTTGGAGCCGGGTTGAACGGACCGTGACCATGCGTTCCTGTAGTGCATTGGTCGAGCGGAAGGCACGTCTCACGTGCACGTTTTCCCTGGCAACAACTTCTTAAAGAATCTATGAAGTATTTCTTGTTCGTGCGGGGCCAGGAGCTCAGGCATGCGCCAAACCTGGCCATCCTCGCGAACTCGACCCCTCTGCGAGGCTGTTGCGCTTCCTTGTCGCTGTCCGCGGTGCTGAAATGGAGGCTAGATACGGGTAAAGCGTAAGCTTCATTTTGTTCGACTATGGCGGTCCAAAATAACACAACATGTTACGTCTCATTACGTTGAAGGACCCCATCAAATTTTTGGCAAGATTATGTTCTTGCCATAATGGCAGAAAGACAACCATGTGAAAATAGCAGTAATATTTCAAGAATGAGGTTAACAATATTAATACAGCCACACAAGAGCAGTGCAATATTTTCGGTCAAACTTATGACATCAATCATATTCCCTGTTTTTCCTGATCAACTGTGCCAGTGTTTAGAGGCCTCTGACATCAGGGCCAGAAGAGGATTAGAGGTGTGACATGGCACTCAATGAGCTTATAGTGTGCAGGAGCACAGTGATGTAACATGACTGTCCTTTGCAAAGTATACACAAAGGGCATGTGCCACACCACTGTGTGTTTGTTGGATTCAAATGCGTGTCAATTGATTGGATATGACAGTTGTATTGGCCACTGATTGGGCTTCAGTCTGCTCATTTTTTTTTTTCTTCTACAAATCAACAGCATTGATGATTGGGGTTCTAGAGATAGGAAAATAATTTTCACCCACATATTTTTCAGGCAGGCTTGAATCACTGTATCGTCAATCTTAATTTAGGAGGTCCTCATGTCACTCTCCTCAACCTCCCCTCTCTCTAGCCCTTTTACCCAAACCATTGGCTTTCAGATTATCGTCATCATGTCTCCCCTGTTTAGGGAGGCCGCTATGCAAGCCAGAGAGGAGAGATAGCCTTAGGTCAACGTCTTCCTTTAGGGTCAATGCACTGGTCTCTACGATCATCTGGATACGTACAGTTACTGTAGAAAGCCTACTGGTCATACTTGTTTTGCAGGCTTATCCAGTGTCTTTTTTCTAGAGCAAACACATTTAATGTTGGTATATACATATTTGGCAACATAGTATGCTTTTTCGATTCCCTGTTGAAGGATGTTTGTTTTTCTCTCGCTCATTCAAGGTCTGTGAGTAACATGACATGAGTTAATTAATAATAGCATAATCAACAGCATACAGTGAATGACAACACCATTCATGAATTCTTTGTATAAGTTTTACAGCACTGAGAAACTCAATCCAGCCATCTCTTAATACTGCGACTGCTTAAAGATTAATGGCTGGTTAGTAATATTTATTATTCATAGATAGACGGGGTCTGGCCCCAGCCTTTTGGGGGGAGCTTTTGTCCTTGGGCTCAAAGTCTGCCCTCTGCCTCTTTTATCAAGTCATCATAGAGCATGTCATTTGGTGCCGTGCTTTCACCACTCGCCGACTTCACCGAAATGCTCTCACTCTGGAGCTAATCTATCAGGCAAACAATAGGAGAGTTGTCAGGGCTGCTTCTGATCGTGTCATTACTCACTAGCTTTGGGATATCTCATAGGTGGATTTACGGTGATTTACAGAATTTGGGTGTCATGGTGACTCATATTCATCATTTAACTGATATGCTTGATGTGAATTATTGGTTGATTAATTAAGCACAGTTGTCATAGAGAATCGGATTTGAATGGGAGAGTAGACTCCTCCACACATCAAAGCCCCCTCAGATTCCTAAACCAAGATTAAAGGCTATTTTGGGAGCCTGCAACTTTAGCATGCATTATTTATACATTTTGGTCTAGCTATGTTGTTTCCCTGTTGCAGTTTGGATAATGTGGCCCAACTCTAATGAAGGTTTGTCTTTGGCTTGCAACTCAAAAATGATGCCCTCTGGTAATCTTTAATTAGTGGCAGTCCGTGTTGTTGTTATTTTTTTTTTTTTACTGATATTGCAGAACAATGCCCTAAAGTCAACACTGTGCACTGGCTGCAAAATAACAAAACCTGTTTGTCTTGTTACCAAAATAACTCTCCAACCTTTAGAGCGTAGCTCTTAGCATGTCTAATGGTTACAGATTACCCCATGCTTATCCTTGGGATCCATGCTGATTATTCCCATGTACAGTAATGCTACTATTTGCTGGCAAAATGTCCAGAAATTTTATAGCATGACCTCTGTGTTTGGGGTCGGCGGCGGTTTTCCTGTTTGGCTCTGAGACGAAGGGCTGTGTCACATGTCCGTTGTCTCGCCTTTAATGATGCAGTGCAGACGACGAAACAGTCAAAGAGTCCGAGGAGCGATGCTCTGCCCCGTCTTGGAGTATGGCGCGACGGGATGTGTTAATTGACGAGTCTGTGATTGACAGGACATGATTCCTGAGGGCAGACATTGACGGCGGGTAGGCAGTTGTGTTGTCAGCTGTAACAACAAGCCAATGAAAAACTGCCACACTAAGAGAGACTCAATTGTTTGTGTCTATTGTTTTGAACACTCTCCATCTATTTTTTCAATAATTGATCCACTGCTTCTCGTTCATATAGCTCCTATAGCCAACGGCATGCATCCCCCCCCCCCCCCATCTAATTGAGTGTACTGGACAGCACACAGTGTGGTGTGCGTGATGTACAGCTGCACATCAGACTGGAGTTCTGGTCCCTGAGCTGCAGTTCCTCTAGACTCCACCTGCATCAGGAGGTGTTGGCTGACTGTGGGGGATGGAGGCTGCAGAGGGTTAAATAGGTCCAGGTTGGATATTATTAACCGGCGAGATGACCATTTAGTTGGAATGGAGACAATTATCTGACACATGATCTTCAGATATTTATAAAGCAAGGCCTATGGCTTCATTTATTTAAGCAGATCCATTACAGGCGAGTGCCTCCGCTGCAGCTACGGCACCAGCCAGGGTTTCAGCGTGAGATAGGATTCTTGAAAGCATCTATTTTAGTTCATGGATGTGCATCGTTATCAGTGGCTGGGACATTTCGTCAAGACTACCACCCCCCAACACACACACACACACACACACACACATAAACACAGATACACATACATTCTCTCTCTCTCTCTCTCACACACACACACACACACACACACACACACACATTAGCTGCAGCAAAGTGCCCATGCCCACATAGTTGTGTTTGTACAGCATGAGACAGGAACGCTACATTTATGCTGCTCTCTGACGAAGGGAACAAGTCCAGTGTCAACCTGGCTTTCACCCTGAATGGGGAGCTCTGGTTTTTAAGACCTGTGAGAAGTGGCCTCTCTCTCTCTCTCTCTCTCTCTCTCTCTCTCTCTCTCTCGCTCTCTCTCTCATATGTGTCTGCTTTGGTTGCGGCATGCTGATTCACTCCTGTTCAGCGTGTGATTGGGGGTGGAGTGGCAGATCTCAGGCTCTGTAACATTTGCATTCATTTGACTGTAACATTTAGTTACGCATATCTTTTAGCACGTCTGCGAGATCTTGATTTGAATTGAGATGTTTGCTTTGATCCCATTGTGGGACATGATCTTTCATTTGTATACTGAGGATATGGAAGAGACAGAGAAAGGAGAGATTTCAGGTCTGACACAGGGAAAGGCCTCAGATGATAAATACATGGTGTCGTCGTCAGTATTTTCCTCTAACATGACGATCTAAAATCAAACGTAGTGTTTTAATCATTTCCTAATCTGTAAACATGTGCTTTGGAAAACGGAGAGTGTCTGAGTAATCTCCCACCAGTACTGGATGACATTTTCACTGATGGAAACAAACAGCTGTCCGTTGCTGAAAGTGATCAGTTTGTGGCAAATTTAATGTCAAATGGAGGCGATTAGCATTGCTTCATAAAATGGCTTTTAATACCATAATGCATTTCCACTCTCAACACACAACAATGCTTCCATTCTTTGCCTCTGGAGTAGGGAAAAATGGGCGCTTTGTACATGCAGTGACTTCAGATATTCCATGTATGAGACATTAGCTTTTCTGAATGGAACAAATGACATGCTATTTTGAAAGATAGAGAGGATAATTTGACCAAATTGCACTGAAACCTCTGAATTCATGATACTACTTAAAACCATAAGAGTTATCATGCGAATCTCATCTAAAACCTGTAGGGATTACAAGCACATGCTATCTTTAGAATAGCACAATACCATAGAGTAAATACAATGCAAAGACAGTAGTAATCTAAGCAGGCAGGGCAGACTATAGAGTGTATGTGAGTATACTGCAGGCCTTGGCATGTCTGACATGGGGCACAGGTCTTAGTATTGCTGCACAGGCACTTTCTTGTGGCTTAAGACAACCCCATCATATATCTGCTTTGCCACTGGCTAAGGACATCTCCGTGCCACGACACCAACTTAATCTGCTCTGCTCACCATAGACACATTTGCTACCAAAGGCTATTCTCAACCCCATAGATGCAGACAAAGGAAGAAACACATATTAACATCATCCATGACCTTTTCCGTTGTAGCCTGCTCAGAAAAGGGTAGCCATTTTTCATGTAGAAACATATCTACAAAAAGATGGCCGGAGGGAGGGGAGGGGGGGGGGGGTGTCCAGAGAGTTCCGCCATCCACAGCAGGCTACAATATGAGACTGTTTTACTGGTTTGATTCAGACTGATACGTGATGAGCACTGCAATGTTACATATATGCTAGAGCCTCAGTGCTTCTTTGGAGAGAAGCATACAGTATGTGTGAACTATATGTGTGAACTACATGTATGAACATGCAACTCATATTCTTCTGTGTGATCTGAATGCCACTGAGCTCTTCAGATGTATTTGACTCTAATATGACTCTGTATCACTGCCGTTTATTGTACCGTTTTTCTGCAAACTCTTTGTCTTGTGTTTTTTCAGGTTCTACTGGGACTTGATAATGCTCATCATGATGATGGGAAATCTAATCATCATTCCTGTTGGAATAACATTCTTTTCCGAACAGACCTCCACCACCTGGCTAATATTCAATGTGGCCTCAGACACCATATTCATGGTGGACCTGGTCATGAACTTCCGCACGGGGATTGTCAACGAGGAGAGCTCCGAGATCATCCTGGACCCCAAGGTCATCAAGATGAACTACCTGAAGAGCTGGTTTGTGGTGGACTTCCTCTCCTCCATACCGGTGGATTATATCTTTCTAATAGTGGAGAAAGGCTTTGACTCAGAGGTGTACAAGACTGCCCGCGCACTACGAATTGTGAGGTTTACAAAAATCCTCAGTCTTCTCCGCCTGTTAAGACTGTCTCGACTCATCCGATACATCCATCAGTGGGAGGAGGTGAGTGCAGGGGATGGGATGTGTGAGAGAGCGAGAGAGAGATAGAGAGAGAGAGAGAGAGAGAGAGAGAGAGAGAGAGAGAGAGTGTGTGTGTGTGTGTGTACAGTATGTGTGTGCATACGTGTGTGAGCATGTGTGTGTCTGTGTGCGCACATGAGTGTTGGCCACAGCGGAGAACGTAATCACATGGTTTCCATCACCTGTCAAGCCTGAGAAGAAGTTGGATAGGTCAGAATCCTCAGCATTGCTTTTCCTCTGGTCAGTTTCAGTCAATGGCACAGCAGCACCCCACTCAGCAAACCCACAGCCCACATTTGTCCATCTCAGAGCTGAGCTGAGCAGAGCAGAGCAGAGCTGGCCCTTTTCTTTCACTCAAACCCTCATTTATCATGCAGACAATTGTAAGTGTATCACATGTAAGTGTATCAAGTGTCTGGCTAATTAGGCACTTGTGATCTTATAGAAGGACATTGTTGAGCACTGTCTGAATGATGTTGTAAACAGGGCGGGGTGTGTGGATGTGTGTGTGTGTGAGTGTGTGTGTGTGGGGGGGTGATCTATAGCAGTCAGTCCAGCGGCTGGCGTCGAGGTATCTAGTGCAGGAGCTCTGGCGGACTCATTAGGAAGTGTGCATTACACTGGCAGAATCCCAAATGAAACAAGGTAGTGTACTGTGCCGGGGTGCTGGAGTGCTGGCTGCCGTGAAGAGGGTAATGTGTACCTCAACACTGGCCTTAATTGGAAAACAGCTGTGTCTGAGCTTTTTCAACAACGCCAACAGGAAGTTCTCCTGCTAACTTTGTCTCACTCGGAAACCGGAAAAAAGAACTGCTCTGACCTAGCTAGCTATGTCTGACCAAGAGAGCAGAATTGGCTGTTTGTGTGAGAAAGTGTTGTGGATGTGCCTTAGGCACCCAGCACAGTGTGTGAGAGCGAGGGGGGGGGGGAGGGAGAGAGAGCAATACAGAGAGAGAGGGAAGGAGAGAGAGAGAAGGAGAGAGAGAGGGAGGGACAAAGAGAGAGCAAGAAAGAGA
>JASCIP010000023.1:604554-615541 GCA_034783695.1 Sardinella gibbosa | reverse complement strand
CCATGGATAACGTTACTGTAACACATCTTGTGTTTTGCATAAGCAAACTTCATTAGAAAGATCGCCTTACCGAAATTTGCCTACGTAAAGCAATATACGGTTTTCTGCAGGTCTATATAGACATAACACTAGTTTGTGGTAGATGTCAGTATTAATATTGTTAAAGCAACATTATGAAACTTTTCGACACTTTTCGGTGTATCCTTTCAATCAGACAATTCGTTTTGTACCTCCAATGTCTATTTGCATAGCATATGATGGCATAGATACCGGTGGATAAACACAAAGCTATTTCCACCGGGTATCGTGGGCATGCACTGTGGAGTGTGGGTAAGAAACCACCACAAAATAAAATAAACTTATAATAATAGATTCAACTGCATGACACATTGTTGACTGTATTTCCTTGAAGGACCAGTGGACTTCATCTAGCAGTGCCAGTAAAGGCTGTGGAAAATGTTTAGGAGGCTTTATGTGCCTTGGGTAGATGGGTGCACTAGCTTTACACCAAAAACACCATTGAGTTTGTTTTAATGTTATGTTCACATCTTTACTTATTTTACCACTTCCATTCTTCACAGTGGAAACCGTTCATCAAAAACTTTCAAACCGAAGAAGAATATTCCAGAAGGGTCTCATCAGTACGAGCTGTTAAAGCATGCAGAGGCCACACTAGGCAGCGGAAACCTGCGAATGGCAGTGATGCTACCAGATGGAGAGGACCTAAATGAATGGGTGGCTGTGAACAGTAAGTTATGCAACATTTGCTTTTAGTAGCACGTACAATATTATACCACAGGTTAAATGTATTGGGCAACATGGATCATGATTGGGAAGAGTTGTTAAATAGAGTATATCTGTAGGCGGTAGTACCCTGTTTGCCAGCTGCACTGCAAGCGAAAAACCTAACAGGAAGGTGACCCTAATAATATGAGATGACTGATCCCACAGTGTCTTGTTTTGAGTTCTAAACAGACTGTATTGCTGTTCACATGTTAAGACTGTTGAGTAGTTTACTTTTCCTTGGATGGTTAAACTTGACGCTAATATATGATTCTGATGTTTAGCTAAACTTGATGCTAAGGTTTGAGTGCTGTTTACCCTTGGATGATGAAAGTCTTCACTTCATGCTCTTTGTCTGAAATCTCTAATGCCCCCCTCCGCCCTGTTCACCCTGTGTCACAAACTCCCAGCGGTGGACTTTTTCAATCAGATCAACATGCTGTACGGGACCGTAACAGATTTCTGCACTGAGGAGAGCTGCCCTGTGATGTCTGCAGGACCAAAGTAAGTGTGGAAACAGGGCCATAATGGTGCATGGACTTGATTGGAAGAATATTTGACAAGGTTCAACTTGGTATCCAAATAAATCTGCTAAAGCTACAGTGATGTTTCTTTTCTTTTGATTTTGCAGGTATGAGTATCACTGGGCTGATGGGACCAATATTAAGAAGCCAATCAAATGCTCTGCACCTAAGTATATTGACTATCTGATGACTTGGGTGCAAGATCAACTAGATGATGAAACGCTATTCCCTTCTAAAATTGGTACTAATGACAAGCTAACTGAATACCTCACATCACTTAATGTTTAGTTTGGTTTACTAATCCAATTTTAGTGTGTATTTTTAAAGAAGATGTCAAATGATATTTAGATATACAGTGCACCCCTGAAACTTTAAATTCTTCATTACATTGTGATTGCAGTGCTTTAATTGTGATTGCATTGCTTTTCTTGCCCATCTCATGACTTCTCATTGTTTAACCTTTTTCACCTACAGGGGTGCCGTTCCCCAAGAATTTCATGTCTGTGGCAAAGACCATCTTGAAGCGCTTGTTCCGTGTTTATGCTCACATCTACCACCAGCACTTTGACTCGGTCATGCAGTTGCAGGAAGAGGCCCATCTCAACACTTCCTTCAAACACTTCATCTTTTTTGTGCAGGTCAGGGGGCACGACTCAAACATATATCCCATCCCTAGAGAGAGTCCAGATTTCTTCAGTGGGATAGTAGAGAGATCTCTGGGGGTGTTCTGATTTGTTTTGTGTGGTTTTGTTTCAGGAATTTAATCTGATTGACCGGAAGGAGTTGGCCCCTCTCCAGGAGCTGATTGAGAAGCTGACGACCAAGGACAGATAGACGAGGAGCTGGAACAAGAAGAGTGGTCCTCTTGGCACACTACACGTCTCCTCTGTGCTCCCTCGTCTCCTTTGCTCTGTACAGATGTTCTGCCTTGATCTCAGCCCTACCGCACGCCATTGCTACTCCAGTACTAGCTCAAGAGGACAAGTGTTGCACCACACCAGAGAAAATCCTGTCAGTAATCTAATATAACCAGTAAAAAGGGTTGAAGCTAGCTTTGTTGGCTGGTCTTTATAGGCATCTCTTATAAATCTTCAGGCTTAGTTTTTAACAGACCCTGTTTTGAGAACACTAAGCTAATATGCTTAGCTGGGTGGAATCGCTCGTGCCGTTGTCCCTCTGGCCCCCTTCAGTTTGCCCAGTGCTTTTATGTCAGCGTTGTTACGTTACTGCCATCTAGTGGTGAGTTAGTATAACCATATCCCCTACCAGTTAGGCTGTTCTTTTGTATTAGTCCTCTTTGCTCTATTTTACCTGTTGGGGGCATGCTTAGACAAAATAATGCAGTGAATCAGACAGCAGATGGATGAAAAGAATTCAGAAAATATCAAGATATCCTATGCAATGATAACAAAAGTGATACGTTTAACCTTAGTTGAAATTGCACAAAAGATACTTTGTGTTTTCCAACAAAAAGTCATGAGTACTTTTTAAATAATCGGCTCCAGCGTCATGCCCATTGTAAAATTACATTCATGTTTATTTGAAACGGCTTTCATATTTGCATGTTGAGATGCATTGGTTACATTGTGGCGATCCTCAAGAGTGCTGGTCACTTTTCTGATCAGAACACTATATTTCTTCAGAATGAATCGTAAGAGTGTGTGTGTGTATGTGTGTGTGTACAAGAATGGTGTTTGAAGACAAAATATTTACTTAAGCTTAAGTGATGTATTTTCCCTTTTACACGTTCAACAACATAAGACAGTCTAAAGACTCAACTGAAGCATTTCTAACAGTAATTTGAAGAGTCTGAAAACTGACAAAACATATCAGTCATGTATGTTTCTTGCTGGTTTGTTTTTGTAACAAAAAAAAAGAGCGCGAGAGAGAGAGAGATTACCGTGCCACACATATTGATTCCTGTATGGCACATACCAAAAACTTAGCACCAGAATTAATGGATTTTTTTTTTATTATTTCATTTTTTTTACTTTCTGATTTTATTTTGATTGTTGAACTCATTCTAGTATGAATTCGGTGTGAATTCAATATTTGTCAGTACACACCTTGGAAAGTAGCATTCCATGAATGTAATGATCTGGAGCAGCAGGTTACTGTGAAGATGGCTGCATTAATGATGGTGCCAACAGTTGTTAAGAATGCCAGGCAGGTGTTTACTGTTTGTATGAACCTAATTTTGCCTCTCAAATAGAGTATATATTTTCCCTTGACTGTATCATAGATATGACGTTTTTGAGCAGGATGTACATAATGTCTAACGCTGTAGAATGCAGCAATAGAAAGCATTTGAAATGTAATGAACACTTTGGTAAACAAATACTGATGCTGTAAATATGCCTAATAAAACTCGTTTGACCACAGTCAGTGTTAAGACCGTATTTCTTTACATTGTTATCGTTGAACAAAGTATAACCTTATGTATAATGTTGCTCTTGTCTGTTTTATTATTACTTTTTTTTGCCACTTTTACAACCTCCGGTTACATGCCCTTTCTTCATGGCAATTAGCCACACACGCACACATAACATATCCTATGACAAAATGATCATTATTAAATCATATTAAGCTATTTAAAATTGCAGTAGTGAGTGTCTTTTTGTTTTAAACAGACAATGTGTTGTATATTGTAATACATCCATTAATATTTGAACGCTTTCTGCAAGGACTACGCCAATACCTGACGCTATGCGTCATTACGCAGAGTAGGTTACCTTTGGTGTACCTTTGAGAGTCCTATGCGCAACCTGGGAGGTATACAGCCGTTGTTGTTGGCGTAGCTTTCTGCAAGGGAATAGCAAACTGAGGTGAAGAGACGTGTTGGGATATTTGGAGCAGACATCCTGTGCAGGTAACACCATTTTTATATTTACACCGAATCGTTTTGTAACCGGATTTCCCAAATCGAGTTATCCTAATAACTAACGTTATAGCCACACGAGCGCATGAATGCTTCTGCACAAACCTGCTTGCATGAGAATGATCAGACATCAAGTAACGTTAACTTTCACTCACTTTTACTGCACTTTCAGTAACGTTAGCCTACTTGTACCTAACGTTACCAAGTTGCTAAGAAAATTGATGTTAGACTTTTGGTGAGTTGTTGAAAATGTAACGTTTGCCTCCAACTAATGTGGCATTTGATAAAATGTTAGCAAACCAGTTTGTGAGTTCGGTTGTTCGAAGTTATAGGTAATTGTATGACTTCTCCGTTTTGGAATTAGGCGATAGATGAAAATGATATGATGTGTAACGTTAAGCTTACAGTATGTGCGTTTTTACTTTAATAGCAAGCTTTGCCTGATCTATATAAATAAGTGTTTATGGTGCCAGGCCCCAATTGTAATCCACAGGTCAGGCTGCACAGTGGAGTTGGTTGTACCAGAGGAGCTTAGCTCATTGATCAAAGCACATGGGGGATTTCAGGGCTATTCAACATCAGAATGCAGGATTTTGTGGATTTTAGCAAGACATTTGGCCTTGAGAATGTGTTTTCACCAGAACCTACGGAATGGCCAGCAACAACAAAAAACAAGCCTTGTTTTTGCCCTGTTTGACGGCGCCATTTGGCCTCTAAAAAGTACCATAAAAAGTTTATGCAAGCATTATTAATAAATAAAAGCATTAAGTAGAATGATGGTGTTTGTAAATTATTTATAAATTGTATTTGATAAATTTTAAATTATCAGTTTGTTTTGAAAATATCACAAGATCTTTTGATTGACATGAATTTGCTTAGGTTCAGCAGTGTGTTAGCTGTCACTTTCTTGCATGTTTGTTTGCACTCTGTAGTCTGTACCTTGAAACAAGTAGCCTGCACACACCTCCTGTCCAAATGTGCATGCACTGCCCATCCAGTGATCCAGAGAGCCCCGGGGCCTGGACAAAGCCCCTCTCAGAAAGTCTCACTCAGGTTTCTGATGTCACTCTTTGGGGAAGATGAGGGCTCACCTTGGCTACAGAGTTCCTCTGTCCACCTTTTCAATGGTGTGCCTGGAGTGAGGGAGGGTGTTTCAGGGAGAGGGTAGAAAGAAAGGAACAAAGAACGGAATGGACAAACAGGGCTCAGTCACTGACTGAATCTTACCATCAGGTCAGACATGAGTGATCAGATATTCTTGTTAACCTGTTAACTGACCAGTGGATTCTAATGGGCTCATTACGTTATGTTGTGATTTCTAAGATTGGATTTAGAGATTTAGATTAATTGAGACTATTTACCATAAAATATTCTACAGGCCTATTTCCAGACAAAGACTGACACATGTGGACTATACTGTTAGCTAAAGGATTCCCTTATTTCTTTTTGTCATGAATCTGGGTCAAGAGGTTAAGACAGCCCTGTTGTGAGAATTTATTGGGCTGCCTTCAAGCAAATATCACCTGGCTGTTTGTTCTTATGAGACACTTTGCTCATTTTATAATTCAATCTGTAAAAGCTGATAATAGTTTTGAATATTATTGCATGACCATTCAAAACAATTCCAAGACATTACTTCAGCCATTCCGACTAATCCGAGGAAGAGAGGGAGGTTGAAATAGCTCTGGTTTGTGGGCACACTGTTTTGCCTTTTGCAGAGCGGAAGGTTCACCCTCTGGTGGACTAAATGAAATTCCACGAATAGAGATACTTCCTGGCCAGCTGAAGAGACCAAACCAAAGTGCTTTTATGGCTTCCCAAAAAAGGCCCCTAGATTGCACTGACATTTATTAGCTCTTGCTATATGTGATGTTATTGCATTCTCTCTTCATCAATGACTTCTAGCTTGTCTAGATATCCAGTCAAAAGAGGTCGGAGTGATGTTATTCAACCACTTACTTGTGAGTTTCCACCTTACTGTCCCACTTTCTTCAGCCTCGTTCAGCTGCCAAGATTTTTAGCTTGGCTGTTGCATAGAATGGGGTTCAAATATCCCTTGCCTCATCATCAGGATGTTCCCTTGAGTGCCCAGGGTATGAGGACAAACTGTCCCTAGACCTGCTTTAATGCTGAATGGCATTCAAGCCCACTGAATGTGTGCACGTGCCTGCTTACAGGTATGAAAGAGACTCATGTCATGTCATGTAAAACCTCATAAGCCTCCTTTGGGTGTGTGCGCTACCATGCCTGTGTCATGTTAGCCAGTGTGTGTTGAGAGAATTGAGAGGCCCTGCCTCTGATGGCGTTATCAACCTCAAACGCTTCTCCTTTTTTGTCCGTTTCTCAGGTTGTTGTGAAAATGAGATGAGCTGTGGATGATTGCTCATTTCTTTTCCCCATGGCTCACAGTACATATTTGCAGCCCAATGGCCCAGGTGGGATGCTCTCTCTCTCTCTCTCTCTCTCTCTCTCTCTCTCTCTCTCCCCTCTTCTTCTCTGTACACACCCCTCCACAACCTGCCCACTGCGCTCTATGGCACACTACACCCACAGGCCATGTGCTTTCAGAGGCTATCATTGGTAGAGTCATCTATCTGTCGAGGCTAAAGGCAGTCTTTAAGGGGTTTCCCTGACAAGGCCAGAGTGGGAAGTGTGTTGTGATTGGAGGATCCAGTCAGCCAATCACAGAGAGCTTTGGGTTAAATACACTCACTGTTGGTGACTTTTTCCCTGCATGTTTGGGGAGTGATGAAGTGGCACTGCTAGCGTGCCGTCAAGAGGAAAAAAGAATAAGAAGAACGGAGGAGGGTGGAAAAGTTTTGGGAATGCTGGAGATGAACTAAGGATGCTACTGTAGGTCCTGATTTTGCATTGACTGGCTGAGGTAAAAAAAAAAAAGTTTCTATAGTTCACAGCTCAAAGTGCTCACTAAGTGCTCACTAACAGAGGATGAGTTGTTTGGACACAGAGCATGTTTAACACATGGAATGCAATTATTTATTCTCATTCGTAGCTGCTGGTAATTTATGTAAGGCAAAATTGCTGTCCAATATTGGGATATTGGTAATGGTAGATAGATGTTGTTTCCATAGTGGTGTTTTTAAAATCTAAAGCTTTAAAACCTCAATGAAAAGAAATCTTAACACTCATAATTCAGTCTTTCCTGCATTCTCTCATCCATTTTCAATTTCCTTTTCCCAACATGCCATTTTTATTGCCTCCTTTGAAATTTAGTTTTGATCACGCGCTACTTTCTAGCGTGCTTGGGATTCTCCTAGGCTGCATGCCTTTACATCCTTTGCTCATGAAAATTGTTTTACTGTATCTCTTTTTGATCACTTAATTGACAGTTTTTATGAATTTCATGACAATATTGATGAGTTTCTTATCCGCAGTAAAGAGGAAATCAAATTACTGAAAATCCTTTTTGTGTATTCCCTCTCAGATAACACTGAGCCTGCTGCTAAGCACAGCAGTGCTGGCTATTCTCTGGAGACTCCATATGGTTACCAGATTGATTTGGACTTTCTTAAGTACGTGGACAGTGTCGAAAGAGCAAACGCTATTCGTCGCCTCAGCCTTCAAAGGCGCTTCGGGGCGGCCAATCCCATCTCGGAACCTCAGGGCCGACTGGGCCCCGCCCAGTGGACCTCCTCTGAGTCTCTGTCATCCGGGAGCAGTGATGAGGTCCTCAGAGCTTCCTTCTCCTCTTCGTCCTCTTCCTCATCTTCCATGAGTCACCGAAGGCCCCCACTCCCTCCCTCCCACTCGTCCCCTGCCCTAAGCGGAGGCCATGAGGCCGCGCAGCCGCCCGTCGCCTCCCAGAGAGGTCTGGAGGGTAAACCCCCTACAGCGGCGCGCTCCCCCGCTCTCCCCAGGGCAAACCCCCACGTTGAGCGCACCTTGCTGGAGACCCGAAGGCGCCTGGAGCAAGAAAAGGCCTCTGTCTCTTTGTCGTCATCATCGCCAGCGGCTCCGGAGCCGCACCCCAGGCGGAGGCTCGCGAGCTTCGGTGGCCTGGGCTCCAGCGGCTCCCTCTCCCCGTACACCAGCTGGAAAGCCCTGAATCAGAGCCTGCAGGCTGGCGGCGCCAAGCTGAGCGTTGCTGAACAGCCCGGGCAGGGGATGTTGTCCCTGGGCAGCACCAGCGGGGGGTCCCTGAGACACAGTCCCCTGAGCTCCGGTAGGGCCACCCCAGTGACCAGCGTGAGCCCCCTCCACCTGCAGCTGGTGCGCGACCAGATGATGGTGGCCCTGCAGAGGCTCAAGGAGCTGGAGGAGCAGGTGAAGGCCATTCCGGTGCTGCAGGTGAAGATCTCGGTCCTCCAGGAGGAGAAGAGGCAGCTGGTCGCTCAGGTGAAGAACCTGAAAGGGGAGGAGGCGGACGCCGAGGTGTCGTTTCGAAAACGAGCCCACAGCACCGGCTCCGCAGAGCAGCTGGAGATGCAGCGACCCCGTCTGAGGAGAGGGGCAGGGCCGGACACCTCCGGAGACAACCAAGACGGCCTGAAAAATATCAGCACCTCTGGGCTGAAGGAGTTTAAGCAGCTCACAGCTGAAATGCAGGCTTTGGAGAAGAAGATCAAAGACGCTCGTCTCGAAACTCGACACGTGGGAGCGACAAAGGCGCCTCACGGCAGAGGGCTCAGGTCCGTCGCTGTTGGTGATGACTCGCCGTTAGACGAAATCGTCATCCTCCAGCAGAGCTCTATGAAGTGCACCAGAGACGCCGCCACCGAGGCGAAACTTGAGACCAGGTCGGCAGCGGTGGGAGTATCGGAGTCCATGCTGGGAGCCTCGTCAGCAGAGCTGGAGCTGGAGCTGGAAGCCCAGCAGCACACCATCCGGGTCCTGAGCGATCAGGTGCACCGCCTGGAGGCCGAGCTGAAAGACATGGCCCTGCAGAAAGAGATGGGACGCTTGAGGCATGAGCTCCGGAACGCCGGAGCCAGGAATCACAAAAGCTCCACGGCCCAGCCCCTGACCCACAGCGCCGGATCCCAAACCAAGGCTCAAACGCGCAGCTTAGGCGTGGCCAGTCACCCCAACATGCAGGATGCCTCCACAGGGGAGCAAGGCCCGGCGGAGGGGGAGGGGGAGGGGGAGGCGGCGGGTCGGGGTGTCGCCGTGGGGGTGTCGTGCAGGCCAGACACGCGGTGTGTGGCCGTAGGTCACGACACCCCCATGGAGCGCTGGAGCGTGCGGGAGAAAGTGGAGACTTGTGAGAAGGGCGTTGGGGATCGTGTTTCCGTGCGCAGCCAGAGCGTGTGCACGGAAAGCAACGTGCGGGAGGCCGGAGTCCTTACGGAGGAGACCATGGAAAGCCTCAGCCGGTGGGCCAGGAAGGCGGACCAGCGGACGGTCGGATGCGGGGACTGCACGGTGGACGTGGCGGTCACCCCGCTGAGGGCCCTGGCGTCTCGGGGCACCCTCACCGACCCCGTCAAAGGAGCAGACGTGGGCGTCATGGCGACCCCATGCACGACGTCTCAACGCACCAACACTTCTGTTGACAGCGTGTCTCGTTTCACGAGCACCACGGAGGCCTTTGTGACGGAGTCCAGCACAAACACCTGCCTGAACAGCACTAAGGAGAAACACACCAACACCACGAGCAACCTCACCAGAAGCATCGCCGTAGGTGAGGGCAGGGTTAAAGACGCGGAGACGTCAGTCCGCATGCGCTCTGTTGGTGTGGGAACTTCGGCACCAGGGGAGATGGTTAGTCTTCCTAGTGTTCCCACCGTTGCGAAAGTAGCAACTCGAGAGACAGGAGTGGGGCTCGCTAATGTCCACGAGAACTTTCTGGTGGGTTTAAGGACCAGGAATATTGCCTGCGGTCCATCCCGCCTCCCGGACCCCACCAAAACCAGGAGCATCGGCATCGGGGTGGGCGAGGGCCGGCTCCGGGACGCCTCCGGACGCTGGCAGACGCTCACGACGCAGATGACCCAGACGACTCAGACGACCCAGACGGCCCCAGTGCATCCGCAGCCGTCTGGGGGGCTGGAGCCGGGCCTGGACCACTACATCGAGCGCATGCAGAGGCTCCTGAAGGAGCAGCAGAGCCTGCTGAGCGAGAGCCACAGTGAGCTGGGCCAGGTGGTGGCCCAGCCGCAGGCCCACTTCTCCTCCATCAGCACCCAGCTGGCCAGCACCCTCTCCTGCCTGGACTCGGCTGTGAGGCAGGCAGGCCCCGAGGAACCGCAGCCGCAGCACAGAGGTACATTAGAAGAGCTTTCATTACCTTGGGTTAAAGTGCGCGCTCACAAGTGAATAAAGAGCTGCGAATGTAACTAGGAAATGTCTTTTTTTTCCTTCCTCTTTTGTGCCCTTAATGTGCTGATGAGAACGAATGGGACGGCTATGGTAGACATGAGGCTTGGGGGCCTTCTCACTATTTCCCCTCATAACCTCTCAGGTCCCGACGCCAGACCAGCCTGTGAAACCACACACAAGTCCCCAGGCAGGAAGAAGAATCCGCTAGGAGAAAAGAAGTCTTCAGACCTTCTTGGTTGGTGTTTTTCTTTCTCCACACACACACACTCACACACACACTCACACACACACACAGACACACACACACACACACACACATGCAGACATCTGTACACATTCATGCTTTTATTAAAATGAAGCAGACACGAAGAAGTGAAGAAGCTGGAGTGTGTTCTCTTCTTTATGGGTGCGTAAAGAGCAAAGACAAACAACAACAGTCGATGTGCGTGTGCTTTTGCAGGCACCTCCTGTGCTTGACTCTCTGCTCAGAGGTGGAAATAGCATCTTCTGGTTTTAGTTCTGG
>JASCIP010000023.1:528727-541164 GCA_034783695.1 Sardinella gibbosa | reverse complement strand
ACACACACAAACACAGACACACACTCACACAGACACACACACACAGAGACACGCCGTCTTGCTCACTCCCTCCCTCTCGCTACCAGACCACAGAGCGAGCAGCCCCCCTCCCCAGACACACACACACGCGCACACTCACTCACACTCACATACGGATAGCAGAAGAGAGGAAGCATCTCACCATGGCTTACAGACTGTGTCGCATGTGAGTACCCCCTATTAACCCCCCTTTTACTGGGGCTCACCAGGAGGGAGACAGAATGAAATGATTGCCAGTGCATATGTGTGTGTGAGCGTGCGTGCGTGTGTGTGTGTGTGTGTGTGTGTGTGTGTGTGTGTGTGTGTGCTTGGGCTATGGTCTTAGAGGGTAAGCGCAGGATGACATTTGATTCTGTTGCCGCCTCTAATTGACCTGCTGAGTCACACAACACTCGCAGACAATGTGTCTTTTGGGATGCAGTAGTGTGTGTGTGTGTGTGTGTGTGTGTGTGTGTGTGTGTGTCATGTTTGCACTTATACTCATGGATTGGGACCATCATGTGCTTTTTGTTATTGTTATAAAGGTACAATCCACACATAGAATGATGCTTGCAGTGATGAAAGCGATGCCAGAGTACTAGAAGGCGTGCTTTTGCCTTCGTTCTGATTCAGTGTTTTGGTTTGTGAGCACCTTGAGCTTTGGGATGGTAGTCGCTAGTTCCCTGATGTGAGGAAATCAGTGATGAATGTCTGATGTTTGAGTCCCACAGAGAGAGAGAGAGAGAGAGAGAGAGAGAGAGAGAGAGAGAGAGAGAGAGATGAATCACATTTTAGGGAAATGTTTTGTCTGATGTGTTCTGTTCTGTTCATCTGTGCTCAGCCCCTCACAGCTCCGGCTCAGTCAGTATGGCTTTGGCAGCTGAAGTTGTTTGTGCTGGCACATCACTTCTGACGTCTGTGTGTGTGTGTGTGTGTGTGTGTGTGGAGGGGTATGAGTGTGTGAACAGACACATAATGGGAGCTTTTGGAACACTATGCACCGTATTCCTTCAGTCCCGCTCTACAGTGCATAGACGTGTGCAGCCAAGCACAGATATTGAGCAAAGACACAAACCAACTCCCTGAGGACACGTCATTCATGAGGTCATTTTCCCTCTCTTATAAACAACTGTCAGTCAAATGGAAAAGCACACAAAAGGGACTTATAGATGCAACACATTTCAGGAAATTGACCATTCCCAGTGGGAAAAAGGCATGTGACTTCTCACAGTCCACACCAAAACACTGCCTTTAAGCATTTTCCTCAAGGTCCAAATGGGAATAATCTGCCAAAACTGCCAAAAACAACGGCAAGTCATGTTGGTAGTGTTAGAAATTAAATACAACAGGCTCAACTTATGACTCCCACAGATGTTGGCAAGGTAACATTAACAGATCAAGAAGATCGATTCCAGGTTGTCAGCCAGTACGATTCTCTCACCATTATGTTTTTGTTAGACACTTAGTTTGTGAGACTCGGCAGTTTTGGACTTGCGGCCACCGTCTGTGGTTTCTCTTGGAATAAGTACTACTGTGCAAAGTGTGGGGAAGAGGGAGGAGAGACCAAGACACTGAGTAAACAAAGACCGGAAGGACAAACGCCAGTCCCTACATAAGCAGCACACTATCTCCACTGCCCCCGAGAGAGAGAGAGAGAGAGAGAGAGAGAGAGAGAGAGAGAGATCACTGGCTAGAGGAGCATAGCTGATATGGACTGAAGAAGGGAACATAGACTACCATACAAATGAGATGAGATTCTGCAGGCTCCGATTTTAGCAGGCGCGATCTTGTTACTGTAGGGAATTCAACGAACAACTAGTAACAACTGACATTAGCATGTTTAAGCTGCTTTAAGCAATGCTAGAAGTCTCGTTATCTCAGGCCCAACTTAGACACCCTCTAGTCGATTTCATCCCTTCAACATACTGAGCAGAAGCCAAAGCGGGGCACAGAGATTGGTCCATTTCTGATTGCTTCTTACAATGCTGACTTCCTTTATCGACAGCATATTTTAGCCCACTTTACAGAAGTATTATCTTACAGCTTACATTTCAGCTGGAGCCACCAAGATGTCATGACGATTTAGTGTAAGTGGTCAGAGGAACTATTTTCTTACAGCGCCATTTACGAAGGACAGAACAGCTGCAGTTCCTGGGGGAGGTGAAAGGTCAGAGTTCCTCTCAATCCGGGTCTCCTCACATCATGGAGAGGAGGTGAAAGTTCCTTAATATGGCATTCAAAGAAAGTTTAGTGGCAGTGATCCCTAGGACCCATCTGAGACTGATCTTCTGTAGACTATCCTATTGCACCTCTTCGATTTGGACTGGTGGAGGAAGCCAAGCGCTGATGACCTGCTCTTCCGGATGAAATCCGTAGGGTTTCTTTATGCAATCAGCTCTTTGGAGGAGATAAATGTGTGGTAATCAGTCGTCCATCATAACTACACATGTATGGATATGGTATTATATGATTGGATGGAAATAACACTGAGAGTTACAATTTATCTTCAATAAATCCTCCTCTGTGAATACACTGTGAACCTGGAAACAGCTGAGCCTGTCTATGCCCAGAGATGAGAAAACAGATACCGAGAAACATGATCAGTCTAGAACTGCACACACTGTCGTAGGTTTTTAGGGTGCTATTTACTGAGGACATTACCTCACTGGCCAGAACACACAGTTCATGTTTCCCAAACAGCCTAAGTGCATTATGAGAAAGAAAATCTATCATTGTCCTCACCACAGCAGTATTAAACACAATTTGCATGACATGCCTTGTGAAATATTAACTCATAGAGTCTATCTCAATCTCAGCCTTAAACAAACATTATGCTATTCTGGAGCCCTGGAGTCTATTCATGACACAAAATCATTTAGAACAGTTTCCTTACTGCAGGCCTCACCCTACAGTATCCTAGCTTTTAGCAAAATGCTAGCCACTTCCCTGGCACCCAGTAGGCTATGCCAGGTCATATTACAGGCCAAATTCGGGGGATTCCTCGCACTCTGCAGCACCAGAGAATCATCCATCACACAAGACAAGGAGCCTGACAGGAGAGAGCCAAAAGAGCCGAGACAGGTGACAGTTCTGAGATGGCTAGATGAGGAGTTCACATGGAATCATGGACATGAGTATGACAAAGCTTTAGCTACTGCTGAAGACCTCCAGCACGACTCCTGATGAGTGCTGACAGGCCAAACCAGGTGAAGCCCTGCTAATGATGAGCCACATATGCTATGTTGATGTGAATCTCAAATTAGTGTTGAATCTATAGTAGAGATCACCAAAACAGCTCAGTTAAGAGCAATTTAAGTGAGAACCTGTCACTTGTCTAACATGTTCACATGCTTTGACACAACACTGTTTTAAACCTGCCTGCTTGACCTGAAATAGTGGCCATGTGAATTGCACATATGTAAAAAGATGACAGGGACTGAATCTCTAAAACAATGCCAGGGGTTTTCTGCCAACCTCCTGAATTTCGCTCAAATGACACTTCACCGCCTTTCTATTCAGCATGACATAATGTTTCACTTATGAAGGGGGCAGACCACACAGGAAAGCATGCCTTGAACCTGAACACTTCAGTCAAGAGTTCTGTGATTGACAAAACGTCAGCACCCAGTGAAAACCAGCAAGTATTACACTATGCACAGTCCTAGGGGGGTAATTGAATTTGGAGGGGTCTAAATAAATGTTGTAATGGTTTTACTGTCCCGATGCTGTCACCCTGATCTCCCCAGTCATCCTCTCAGCCTGGTCTCATCTCCAAAAGATTAGCCGAGAAGGTGGGATCAGTTTAGGTTAAAGATCACTGATTGCCTTCAGTACTATGAAGCCAGGGAACCTAGTTTTTTTTTCTTTTCCAAAAGCAACGAGTTGTGTGAATAGGGTATCACTCCAAGACTTAAGTCGATAGGAGGACAGGATCTTTTGCACTCTTAAAATCATATGCAGTCTATAGACGCTCAAAGCATACAATAGAAGGCCTACAAAAAAAGAAACAACTAGGAGAATGAACCTGGCGTCCCCAACCATGCGTCACCAAGTCCACCCTCATCCTACTTCATCTCTAATCCGACCTAATCAAGATCTTTGGAGCACTAATTAAACCAGTCTTCTTTGTCCCGCGCTGCTCGCGCACAGGGGAAGAGACCTGCCATGGATGACATCGATACCACCGGGGGAGTCAGTTGGACAGAAATGGGAACATGTCGATAAGCGAACGTATGTGTTTTGGATCTGTGAAAATGCGCAAATAAGTGGAAAATCTATAAATGAAAATGGCTCCAGGAAGACAAACAGTTGAGCAATTGTTGTCATTAACAATCCAAGCCAATGGAAAGACAACGAATGACATTTACAAGACTAGTTTCACACTCCAACTGTCACAGGAACAATGGCACAATGAGTAGGTGGCCAATCCATTCACAAACCATTGTAATAATACATTACTTCCTTGTTGCTTGACTGCCAACATTCCTCACATATAGGCACCGTCCTTAAATAAATTGCTTTGTCTTACTATCTGGTCAATGGAAAATCCTCAACTACTCTGCGTAATGGCAACTTTGGAGACGTCTAACTCCGTCACCATAGGTAGACCAACCTGAAAAGATACTCGACCTACTCTGAGCCACTGACTGCACCATGTGTTCAGAGAATAAAATCAGTTCAGGCAGTTTGGAAAAGCAACAAGCACTATTATTCCCCGCCAGTTAGGCACCTCGTGTGCCAGCTCAAGAACATCTAGGCACACTTTTTTTTAGCTGACGCTTCTCACACAATCATTCACAAACTAAAGAAATTACCCAACCATTTTGAAGCGTTTAGTAAGATGTCAAAAGTCTCTTGATTGAAATATATTAAAAGGAAATGTCACTGTCACATATTCAGACGAAGAATCTAACTGATTGTGACAGCTTCTGGGAATTAGATTACACTGTGCCCGCGTCGCCTACCGGCGTTAAACTAATCCAAACACGTCACTTAATATACGCAAGTTCACACTGTATTGAGGAAATAGGTAGGTAAGGCTGGCATATAGGCTACTGTATCAGCTCTGTATAGACGTCTATATAGCCTGAAGAACTTTGAGGCTGGCAGAAAAGTTTGTTTTGGTAAGCCTCCTTGAACGCCGCTTGAACGAAATAAGGCCATTTGCCTACTTTTAAAAGATCCCATAGCTACGCTGAAATGCTGTTAGACAGGACTGTTTAGGGTTCGCTTGTCTAGTAGTAATAGTTAAAAGGGCAGTTCTCACGAGTCTGTAGTTTACTGGTGTGCAGGCAACTTACTTGTTCTTGTCGCCGCTCATGTTGTCCACGTTTTGAAATTCTTCCTCCTCTGTCGAGCTGCACGAATCTTCAAAGGTGTCCAATCTGTTTCCTCAGTGTCGACTTAAGAGTTGAAGCAATCAATTTTTTGATAACTAATCAATGCAATGCGTTAATTAGGTCTACTGAAAATATGAAAATACCACCGAGACATTTGCCAATTATGGGCCTTGGAGGAACCTAACTATCTATCTGGTATTAGGGTTATTTCAAAAACACTATTAACTACACCAAAATGTACTTCTCTGGCTCTCATAACGCAGCAGATCTCTAACAGTGAGTATGAAAAAGTCTCCCACGTTGCGTTCTAAGACTGTGCCACTCCGGGAGCGCACAGGACTGCTGCCTATGTTCAGTTTGGCTTTTCCATATTTAAAGAACGCACCATCCCTCCCTCAACGTCACTCCACAAGTGGGAGGTAAAGACGAGGGTCAGAAAGTTAGAACGGCTGTCCGACGATGCAATGTAGTGGCGGTTAAAATGGATTGACATAGCTTAACAGGTTTTTGCCCCGCCCTGAGGGTGACGTTTCGCTATCCTGCAATTGATCAAAGCTCCTTTCGGGACAGTATTCACATATCAACGTAACATTCTGACACTGCCAGGTAAACACTTCAAAATGACTCCGACGGATGACCCATGTCCACATTTATGATTAAACATTAGTTGTACGATTTTTAGTATTTATACATGTTATTCAATTACATTTACATACATATTTATACAATTTTGAAAAGTTATCCACAGGTAAGTGTAAAATACAATGTTTTGTGCAATGTATTGTAGGCTTTTCATCATTTTTGACAATTCACTCATCAGTTATTGAATAGTTTGCATAATTTTTCAAGTGTCTAGTTAATACATTTTGTCTAGTCTGGCAGTTGACATAGACTGAAAAATCCTAATACATAGGAATGCAGGGCTCCTGTCCATGGGACCATAGGGGATCTGTCTCTGACTGTCCAAGCAGGGCAAATTAACCTTAAAGGAGAGGTTTGGTGTGAATCAATAGCCCTGTTCTTTCAGGTCACCAAGTGCTGTCAGTGGGAAAAAAGAACGAGAAAATTTAAGACAGCATAGACCAAATACTCAACCAGTAACTAACATTAAGTCAACTGGGGCATAGTAACTTAATTTCAGTTTCATTTAGCTATGCCCCATCCAATTAATATTAGTTATCAGTTCATTATTCAGTTTATGTTGCATAAAATTTTCTGGTTCTTTTTCCTTCAGACAGCACTCAGTGACCAAGAACAACAGGGCTGCTGATTGATTCACACCGGATTTCTTCTTTAAGAACTTTAGATTGGGAACTTTTAATCCACAATTTCTCAAGTCAATATTGGTACGTAAGTTAGAGATCTACAAAAAAGAAAACACAACAGTCTTTGAGAATTTTGTTTGAGTCCTCAAACATTCACTAAATTTAATAAAAAATTACTAAGTTCATTGTGGAAAATAAAACTGACACTAAATTTACAGTCACACTTTTTAAAAGATGAATGTACATAAATAGCAATGTAAAAATACACACACAATTGACACACTGATGTTCAAAGAATAACAAGCAGGCTGGAGGAAAGTCCAAGCAGTATGGAATGTCTTTTTTTAAAAACATTCATCAATTCAGGTAATTGAATATATTATTAAGTGCACGCTGACTGGAGTTGTAATGGTGTGTATTCCTAAAATCCCTTTTACACACAAGCTGACCAACTCATATACACACATATAAACATGTACAAATAAACACACATGACATGGACCAATCCTTCACAATGTGCTCAGGAATTCTTCAACCTAGGAAAAAATTATAAACATCATTACATATCTATAACTAGTGTACACATTTAGGGAAGTATACTTTAAACAAAGCATTTTAACACATTTCAAATGAATGTGTTAAAATGTGTTAAATTAGACACTGTTGTGTAAACAGTGACTTTATCCGATATACTGCGATGAGAAAAATGGATAATGGCTACATAATAATTATTATTGAAGTCAGCAAAGGATTGGAAACTACAAACTTTGTAGTTGGAAACTTGGCCTAAAACATTCACAATCTTAAACTTGCAACCAGATATTAGCTGACATAAATATAAGGGTAATTTAAATACAAACTTGTTTTGACTGAATAAAAGTTATCAAACCTTTTCAATCATGTTGGCGGATTTTTCCTTGTCTCCTTTAAAATCTTCATTTACATCCAGAGTAAGTATGGGGATTTCACTTAGATATTCAAACTCCATACTAAAAGACAATTATACAGAAAGATTAGTATTGTGATTTTTATTTTATCTTTCTGATCAGCAAGTGTAGGGGGAGTTTAGGAGGTAAAAACAAACAAACAAACAAACAAAAACCCACTGGCTTGCCTGGTATGCCTTTAAAGGAGAAATCAGGTTTAAATCAATCATTATCCATTGTTCAAGGCCAAAGAGTGCGGTCTGTTAGCCTAAAAATATAGTCGCACCTTGGTGGTAGCAAATAGTGTAGTTTTGTTAGATAAATCTAGAAACAATCACATCGCTATATCCTTGTAGAGAGTCACATAGACGTAGCGTATCAGACTATCTATTGTGCAGAGGCAGTTTGAAGAACAACCGCTGATTCCACCCCCCTGAATTAAGCACGGTCAAATGGTCATAGCCAGACTATACACTTTGATGTTATAAACGGGCTTGTCAGGCTAGCTGAGAACCAGAAAAAGACGACTGAATAGACAGCTGAAAATAAAACATTAACTGAACGGGGCCTAGCCAAATCAAACAGAAAGGACGTTTCTGTACCTCATTCAGTTAGTAGGCTCAGATTCACAATTTGGTCTGTGTTGAATCAAATTTTCTTGTATTTTTTCCTACTGACAACACTCAAAAACCCCTAACAGGACTATGGATTGAGTCACACCAGATTGCTTCTTTAAATAAATAATTTTGATGAACTACGCAAATAAATACACAACAAATGTGATTCTTAAAACTATTGAGATAATTTCATGAAACAGAAAATGTCTGTGTTTGTCTCCTCAGCTAACGACAGGAGCAAACACAAGTGGCAGACTGCCGGTGTGGCCGAGAGAGTCTCACCTCAGGTTACGGTGCTGGAGCCAGCTCTCATGTTTGAAGTGCAGCTTCTCCATGTACTCCAGTGGAATACACTGCTCCTCCTCTCTTCCCCGCAACCGCAGACGCTCCATACACCGCTACACAACAAAGGAGGAAAGACAGTACAGTCATTTTCTGCTCCGCATTTCTTCACAGTTCTACTTTGGAACGTCTAACAATATAACAGACATTCCTTTTCTTCATAATTTGGCATATAAGATTCTAATATCAATTTGGCATACAAAATTCTTATCAGATTCTTTGCTACGCCTCACCCAACAGCAAAATCTTTTCCATTTAGTTTCATTTGCTTGATTAATCAGAGAGAGTAGAGAGAGTGGACGAACAAAGAAAGGGGGTGGGGGGGGCAACAGAACAAACTTGTAACCAAGATGCAATAGATCCTAACTGTTTGGTCTAACAGATGAACTCAAACCATGCCCTAGCTGAATGTGTGTGAGCTCCAGGTTCAGACCTCAGGCTTGGCCCGCAGGTAGATGATGCCATCCAGCTCAATGTGTTTGCCAAACTGGCGGTGCAGCCAGCCATGCCAGTCCTGGTAGATGGCCCACTCCGTCTCATTCACACACTCGCTCTCATACAGGTTAGCAGCGAAGATGTACCTGAGAGCAGACAGACAAGAAAGCTTTTACACTTAGTTTCTGCATTGGAGAAAATAAAAGGATCATACCGTTTTGAAGTACAAAGAAGATATAAATAATAACATTTGAAACAGAATAACATAAGTACGTCAGAAACAGAATATCATAAGTACTAAGAATTAGTCCTACTGGCCCTTACCGGTCACTGTAGACAGAACGTTCAAAGAACTGCACAGGGTTGTCTGCCTCTTTCAGCTTCCCATTGGTTGACTTGATCTGGGCCCGGATGCGGCTCATGCAGGCATAGCTCTGGAAGGTGTAGGCCCAGCGCTCAGGCTTCTCGTACATCATCTGGAGAACATTTCCTCCACTCTTCTGGGATGTGGTCAGCTCCTGAGAGCACAGGGAGCCCTGGTTTTAACACTGGCCCCAGGGCATACTCTAGACAGTGGCCACTGGCTCACACAGTGGCTGACATGCAGGTCAGTGAAAAAGAGCTGATAAAACTATTAAAGGGAGTATCAACCCGTTGCCCTGTTGTTTGACCCTGTCACTAGGTATGAGAAAGACATCATTTGGTACAGTAGACCAAATAGCAAAGTGGCAACCAGTGCTAACTGATGAGGGCAAGGAGGTTTCGTTCAAATAGATGATCGTTAGTGCCATTGAATACATCTCAACTCTGTGGATGGGATACAGTGACACTACCCTCACTTGTCTGGTGAGATTATAATGCCCTCTAGTGAGAAGTCTACAGGACAGATGTTGAAGACTTCTAATCTGTGCACACGGGGCCAACTTCAAGGAAATGAGGAATTGAGTGAAGACACTGAGGGGCTGCTGTCGAATTAACATTTTGAATGTTGAATCAGCCACCCATGAGCCAGCAGAGAAACTGACGGCTGATATGGCTTTGAGGGAAGCAATTTATAGCGGCACAGTCGCTGGGGTGTGACCCTCAAGGCACTCAGCTGCTCACTGCTGTGGCTTATGTGGGGGGGATCTGGTGACCTATAACAAGGCAGCTGCCATGAACACAGCTCAAACACACAATCAGCCATTAAGATTGTACAACAAAAGACCATTTTCTAATACTGTTTTGGCTTAATAAATTCTCACAGACACTCACAGTAAAATGAACAAGTATGACTTTCTTCCTATTTTACGGTACAATTATTACCTCGAACTCGTTTTGGTTAGTTTGAACATTGCACCACCTTGCGATGGGCTCTGGCACGACTTCCCAATCCCCGTTCCGGTCCTCCAAAAGGCGCACAAAGGTGGACTTTCCAGCGGCTTTCAAAAACAAAAGATATCGGGCAATGTTAAGGGGCAGTTGAGGGCAGTTTGTCACACACAAAATACAGTACTAGTCTATTGCACTTATGAAATTGTCATCACATAATACTTTTAACGTTATTAGATACATGCATTTTTTTAAATTATAGAATATTGTGTTGGGTCACATTGGCGCCCTTCGCGTTCACCAAACGTCTATCGTTTTTGCTATAACGTTAACATTAGGAAGCTGTTTGAACAAACGCGTGGCGTTATAGCTTGAGCAGTTTAATCTAAAAGATAGTGTAATATTAGTAGTTAGTAGTTAATATTAGTGTAATTAGCTCACTTGAGGAGTCAGAGTCCGCCAAATACAACAAGCAACGAGATATGGCAACTCTCCTACTCACCAATATTCCCTTCAATCGAAATCCGCTTAATTCTTTTTTCGAAGCTGTCATCGGGGCTGGGGCATGCTCTTTTCGGTGTTCGCAACATAATTACTTAATAAGTGTATCTAAAAGTCGTTTCAAATGTAGCAAAAGGCCACAACACAGCAGACTAATAATGCTACCTACACTGTACACGGGAAGCTTTAGAATTTTGGCGCTACTTTCCCCGACTGTACTACAGAACACTAGGTACCGCCCACTGTTAAAGGAGCCATGTTGTAAAAGTTATCTGCCTGGACATGATGAAATGACCAACCCTACGATTTTCTTTGTCCGTGTTCAATTTTTAAAAATGAATTAGGATTCTAATTGCGAGCTTCTTAGCCGTGGATATTGCCAAGGTATATTCATCTGTATTGGTGTCATCACATAATATATCATAACTGAAGCTGGATTATACCCGCCTCATTTATTTTGCTTGCGCCTTTAAAACATTTCGTCGAAGGACTTGAAAGGCGTTCATTGGATACTCGTTGTGTAGGAAGCGGATGCGGGTGGTAGCCTAGTAGCGAGCGAGCAGTTAGTCCACTTTGCTACCTGCACTTTAAGACAGCAAAGTGCTTTATAAAATGTAAATTTTGTAGAGTATACATCATCAGCATTTAATTAACGGATTGATTCATGTGTGAAGAGTCATGTCGATATCACAGATTAGTTAGGCAACTTTACATCTAGATGCAAGAAAACCAACCTGTTGACTGTTTGTTAGCTCTTAAACAAAGCTTGTCACTTGGTGAGTTAACTGTAATGTTACTCAATGTAAACTCAGATGTATGTATGTATGTATCGTTATTTTGACTCCACATCTGCATCTACCTCGAACTTGACGTTTTTGCATCTGTCTTAATAAACCTGTAACCTGTTCTGTACTATAATGTGTGCCTCATCATGCCTTTATCTAGTATGTGAATTAAGTATTATATATCTGTCCTGGCTGCTAATGTTCATCTTCTCCATTCAGCAAACTACTTTGATTTAAGTTTTCAGGAAACTGCAGCTTTGTGTGTCAGTGCCAGGATGACTGAGGGTGGTTTCCTGTCTCCGGAGTCCACTGTCACATCCCTATTTGCCAGCTCAGGACATCTCAGGAGCTCTCAGCATCCTGAATCGCCACAGACCATCTGGTATAAAGACAAAACATACGAGTCTGCTTCAGAGGCTCTGGACGCGTACATTGCTGATTTTCAGAAAAGCCAGTTGACTTCAGGGCAATCTACAGGCCAACTGAAGATTCCAAAAACTCCAGTCACCTCTCGTCTCTCTCATTCTGGGTTCAAAAACAAAGATGGTAAGTTAGCGACTTTTTGGGCAACCTCTTATCTGTCATCACTATATGGTCTACTATTGTCTTATTGTGTTGTTAAGATGCAATGCAAAGGCTAATATAGATAGCATAACCATGTGATATTTTCTGTTTCTCTAGTTCTGAAGGAGAGCCTGACTGATGGGGAATTGAATTACCTCAGCTTGCCTGTTGGGCCCAGGGGCCGGACTTCAGATCGCCTGAGCCTTAGCACAGATGACTTAGTGGTGTTGCCCTGTGATGGCTCCCTGCCAGTCACCCATACCTCTGCTTTCCTCTCTCAGTCTGGGATGCGGCTACCACAGCATAGCTCCTGTTCTCAAACTCAGACGAGCAG
>JASCIP010000023.1:186927-198521 GCA_034783695.1 Sardinella gibbosa | reverse complement strand
ATATTTGTAGCAAAGTATAATGAAGGAAATTGTCTAATTTGATGTTTCAATGCTAGTACTACAGCATGGGGGGGGGGACATGGAACATCATTTAGAGAGGTCCCAAAAGTGGATTTTGCACTGAACAATGGCAATATTTTCTTCAAGCTGCTTGTTTGTTTTTAAAGCCTATGAATGTATTAGAGTTAATGTTAATGTGTAATTTTTTTTTTGAATTATCTCAATGGCAAGTCTTTATCCAAGGTACACTGATAACCTAAAAGTTGTCTTGTGTATTTATGTCTGCTACTGTGTATGCTACTGATTTAACATGATTATTTACTTCAGTGGAATGTCTGTCTTGAATTTATTTTTCGATATCGGTAATTGTTTTTTCTCTGAGAATGTATGCAACATTCCACTTTGATCCTTTTAGATTCACCTTAAGCAGGTTTGTTTTGTATTGACCTATATAGTAGATCTCCTTGCTGCAGAAAATCCTTATTTTACAGAATTGTTGATGCTGAATCTGAAATGCCTTTCACCCAGCTGATCCTTGATGCCTTTAATTCCACAGCAATATGTATAGGTCAATGTTGTCAAATGTTTTACTTGAGTTCATCTGTCTTTTAAGACTTGTATTGGTTTTAAGCCTTTTCAGTTTTTTCCACGGTTTTCACCCAGTTCTTGGTGAGGGCAACACGGAGCACAGTCCAAAAATAGGTCTGTTGACTGTTCTTTTTAAACTTTGTTCCAGAATCTCTATTTGCACTCTGTAAACCATCACAAATGATCTCACTTGTTTTGTCTGTGCCCTTACAGTAAATTGATTTTCAAATCTACCCATAAGTCCATGAAGGGAATGTGTGTTGTATGAAGTGTAAAAAAAAAAGTTATTTTGATGGTGTATGTCTATGTAATTTTATCATATTAAATGTGATCATATTAAGTTGTATTAGAAAAAATAATAAAGCATTTCCTTCACTTATCTGTTGCATACTGGAGTGTTTTGGTGATTGAATCTGCACAGTTCAATTCACCCCGAGTCACTTCATTACATTTCCCCATCTGCCTTGCTGGGTGACTGGGCTATTCCCTTCAGATGGGGAGGGGTCATGAAGGATTTATCAGTTCACATTGTACTGTGGCTTAAAAGCCCTGCAAATGTTCTCGGCTGGAAGGAAATCTGTGTAGTCACAAATGCATGGCTGGGTTGTGGTGTGTGTGTGTGTGTGTGTGTGTGAGGGGGGGTGTTGTGGATGGTAATGGAAGGTATCCCTTTTTGCTATCTTCCTTTGCTCGCTTTTGCTCAGGTCTTATTCAAAATTCCATGTGACTGTTGATCTGAGCTGAAGGCAGTGAGTCAGTAACTAAGCACATTTGTGCTGTCGGCCGGCGTCAGTGAGCCAGAGTGAGGGGAGCACTTTTGCCGTTCTCCTCAAAGAGGAGGGAGCTTTAGGCGCTCTGTTTTGTAAGTCTGTGCCTGTGTGTGATGGAAGGGCAACATGGAGCATGCTGCAGACTCTGTAAATGATTCATTCCGCACTGAGTGGGTGCATTTTGAGGTCGGGGGCTCCAAGCATGAAAGGCGCAGTGGTCTAAGCTTAGAAGAAATTGGTTTAATTTTGTGAAATGTCTTTCCATATGAATTAAATTTTTAAAATCTGTACTTATTCTGTACTTGCAATCTACGGTTGAATTCAATTCTGTCTCTGTTGGGGATTTCATGTGACATCCTATCAGCCTATTCTCATCTGACTACCACAAACAAAGTGAAGGCATTCAGAATTAATTTATGGGAAACATGGGGCAGGCCGCTACCCTCACACAGAGAAAGTGGGTTTGTATTTGCATAACCCAGTTCTCAAACTACATAGCAGGATCTGCTTGCGAACTTTTTTAGTTTTTGACTTGACAGTAAACTGCAGGTGCAGTGGCCTTGTGTTCTTTGGTCTAGTTTCAGAGTGCTGACAAAAGGCTGGCCCACATCCCAGAGCCATCCAATCAAGGAAAAAGAGGGGTGCATTGTCACTAATGATTGAATGATTGTACTGTGTCCCCCTCGTTGGCACGTGCTCTGTGTCTGTGTTATGAACACGGCACGGTGGCAGAAGAATGGCAGTAGAAACATAAAGGAACCTCCTAAATCATAACAGTAGCCTAGTGCTGTATCCTGCACGTTTGCTAATAGTGTGTTGATTGTATGGATTATTTGTGTCTTCATGACCGAGGCGTGAGACAAGAATATCCTGACGCTTCAAGTAGTGGTGGTCACAAAGGTGTCAGTGACCCAGGAATTTTGTTCACTGTTCCCCTCATAACAGAGATTGAAGTATTTAAGGTGAAATTCAATTTTTAAGGGTTTCATTTCAATTTTTACCCACATAGATCACCCCACGCCATAACCTCGCAACATTTCTCCAAAATGCTTATTTTCTGTTAAGAAACTCCATTAAAGATGCCCACATGAGAAAATTGTAGTGTATTGTCAGTTTCCATTAGTCCATTTCCTACTGCACTGGTTTGTGACTGCCCTTTGTGGACCAGTGTGTGCATATCAGACTATTAATAAAACATACCACTCTTCATACTGAGATATCGCTAAGATTACCGTGACCTTCTATTGGGACAGCCTATATAAGGACAACAGGGAGCAGCACAGAAATAGACTCCCTAGAAACTGCTATAGCCACTCAGTGCCATGGTTGTCCCCAGTTTCATTATCTGACTTTTATTTTTTTTTCTCGATAGCCTGAAAAATGTTTCACACACCATCATACCCTGCTGATTTAACTTTATCATCAGGGAGAGACCTATGTGAAACACAGTTCCAACCCTTCTCACATCTATTGTCTGATGACAATGATGACACAGCACTGGCCTACTGCCACTAGTACAGCTGCAACAGCAGCAGCATACATGTCCCAGAATGCAGCAGGGCACACTCGTCTGTTGTCCTGGGAGAGCATTGAGTGCATGTGTTAGAAATGTTTTATTCACATCGAGAAGGCCGTCATATTCCTGCCATAAATGGCAGCTTCCGATTAAGCCACTGTGAAGCTCACAATGATGACTTTGAAAGAGGACACCGTTTATTGTTTTTCCAAATGAAAGGGGAAGAGTAAAGGAGGAACATGGAGGAGAAAAGCAGAGTGGGAGGACAGTGGAAAGAGAGAGAAAGAGAGGGAGAGAGAGAGAGAGAGAGAGAGAGAGAGATTTATTCTACTCTGTTGGCAGCCTTTCAGTACTGCTCAACATCAAAAAAGCTATCTAGGAGAAATACTCAAACGTGAAAAGCCCAATAAGAATATTTATGATATAACAATTGATTCAATCACTGGTTTGTACAAGGCTGCACAAGAATAAATGGATTTTGCAAGTCAAATGTTTTTTTTCTTACGTTAGTTTGAAAGTGTAATGATAAAATATAATCAGTGCGTTTTAATTTTCTAGATGCAAAACAAAAGTAAAATATAGTAAACATACTAACATTAATGATCATTTTTTTTGCTGTTTTAGTAATAAATTAGTATCAAGAGTTTGATGCATATTATTAAGAACCCAAAACACAAACAATTTAGATCTTGACTCCTGCACTTCTGTCATGTTAGTTTATTTAAACATGATTTTAAATATTTTATTTTCAATATTGTTGCCAAGGACAGGGCCAAAGTAGATAAATTCCTTCAATGTTTAGATTTTACAATGATGCCACACTCTGGTCAATGTTGGTAGCGTCTCTTTCTCCATTTTTTGTGCATGTTGAAACCCACACCCGGAGAGCTGAGATTGTATTGATTACTGGTAAAGATGTCATCAGTTGTTTTGACTGAGAGTTTACCAAATTGCATTGAGTGACTTTAAGTGACCAAAAAATCCAAACAGATTTTCTCACCAAAATGGCACCCTTGAGCATAATGGCTTTCAGGGCAAACAAACAACATTGTTGATATAAACAAATTAAAATTACTTGTTTAAATGAAACAGAAATGTTGGAATGCTCAATTAGTTTAAACTTAAAAACTATAATTCTTTGGTCTTCAAGACCTTCTTTTGTTATGCATTTACCTCTTTAGAAGAAGAGTCTTATTTGAAAAGAATCACAATATGGCTTTTTGCTCCACACAAATTCATCCCAGCTGGAGTTAAGCAGGGAAAATAAATCACATCTCCAGGCTATTTACTGTCAAAACATTTTTTTTCTTCCACTGGACCTTAAAATCCAATAAGAAAAAAATCTCCTCCCCTAAACAATTGACCACCCACTGACAGCACAACAGCACTGGGTAGTCTCTCTCTCACGGCTTTGTTAATTTTCTCACTGTTCTGCCAAATAACTCATCCTCAAGTCCCTCATCAACTAATCCAAACCCTCGCATACAATTAAGATTGTTGACCGAGCATGACAAACATGTCAAACAGTACCAAGATGGCGGTTGTTTCTGATTACTGTGTAGACGGCCTAAGTCCATCTACTTATGGGCCCGCCCATGCGAGGTCCCCTGGCCCATGGTCACGTGCCTCCCAGGGCTTGTTGTTCCAATCTAACACCTCAGTGAGGGGAGAAAGACCTGAGTCAGGGTCATATGACCCCAGGACTGCTCAGGACTGTGGTAGCAGTGAAACCCTGTGACCAGCTTGGCTGTTTGCCATAGCCACTCACCCCCCCAGCCCTAATGCTTGCGTGACGGTGCGGTGAGTATCATGATCAAACTATGTCCTCCTGAGTCAATCTGTTGTGCCATGTCATACTTGTGGTTGGACACACCTGCAGTTTGGCATAGGGGCTGACCGGCCAGCTCTTCACATGGCCCTCGATAACAGCTGAGTATGTGCTTCAGATTACCAAGGGCATGAGTCTACCTTTAAACAAAGACATTGGTGGAATAATTGTTGTGTTATAAGTGGTATAAGTCATCGTTCTCTGAAAAAAATGGCAAAATTAGATTTTACAGTATGTGATTCATATAACGGAAAGAATATCTCATTGGCTAATTCCTGGTTCAGACTTATAGCAGCTGGATAACAGCCGTTCCCTCCCTGTGTCCATCATGTAAGTGCAACAGCATCCCCGCACACTCAGCCACCTCTCTGTTTTCTTTGCTCCCACTTGTCAGAATAACTGGGTGTAGAGAGACAAGAATCAGCACGCCCGATATCCGCCATTTGCATTTCCAGAACAACTTCCTATTTTCAACCCAGCTTCCTTTTTCTTATCAACATCCTGCCAACGCAGCTGCTGCCTGGGCCGTGCCCTACGCCCTCGCTGACCCTTCCTCACAGCGTGTGTCCCCTGCCATCCTCCACGGACCCCCACAAGTACCTGTTTTCCTTCCTTAAGCAGGAGCATCTCCTGTATGGAGCATGACATCATGTGAGAAGTATGTCTGTTCATTTATTATGATTAGCAGTTTGCTACAGATCACTACAGACAGCATGTACAACATATTACATGTTCTGTAGGCTACTGCTGGGACACAGCAAATGGTTGGGGTATGCGGTTAGGAGATATAATAACTAGGGTCTTAATAGACATTATGTGGAGTTGAAGGGGAAAGCTCACGGCATACATATAATAATCATGCTATGGAGACTCCTCCTCCCGCCGAGCATGTCTGTTCCATGTGTCTTCATTTAGACACAGTCGTGCCCTTGGCTCCCGCTTGTCTGAGAAAATACATAGGGCTCAGACTGGCATTACTGAAAAGCACTCAATTACAAAAAAGAGCTCTAATCTAAAACTGGTCTCAACAGACCTTTTGTTTACCTTTGAGTCGCTTCTTTCTCTCTTTCTCTCTATGGCACACACACACACACACACACACACATACCTACCTACACTAACACTCACACACACACATTCACTGCCTTTAGATCTAATTTTTCATGTATAAACACAGTTATCTCTCTTGTGCTCTCGTTCATGTTTCTCGTACATGTGTGTGTGTGTGTGTGTGTGTGTGTGTGTGTGTGTGTGCCTCGCCTTGCCTCCCTCTCCCTTTGGCTGCCCAAGTCCAAAATGCTAGGATAAGAATGACCTCATCATGACTCATGTTGTGGAGTCTTTGATAATGTGTGGTTTGTCCAGTGGCAAATATTTTTTCAGCTAAACCTGTTGTGACATGCATTTGTGAGGATGCAATGAGGTGTGCAGCCAGTTGTCAGACACGGCCTGGGCCCGTTGAGCTCCATGCTAATGCTATCAAGCCCCTCCACACAGGACTAGGGCTAGGCTAGGCTAATATCTGCTCTCAAATGGTAGAGGGCTTGGGAGTTACAACTTAAAGCATTTGAAAAATGTGAAGTCACTCATAACAAGCTCATCACGGACAGAAACACATCAAGATGTATGGATGCCATGCTGTGCATTACTGACCAGTCAAAGTGAAAAATTGGATTGACACCGTCTAGTTGAATTTCCCCTGTCCAACCATGTTCATTTACAAAGCACAGAGAAGGTTATTTATAACAGACCGTTCAATTAGTCTCTTGTGAGCTCTGGACTCAGTCCTGCTGTCTGGGAGCATATATTTGACTTTGTCCCTGGAGGATTGCCCGCACAGCTCCTGGCTTTGGCCTAGTAATGGAGCCTGGGCTACCTTGCACAGGCTATCAGGGAAATTAACCTGTGTCAGGCCATTAGGCATCCAATAAAGGCCTTTGAGAAATTATGATCAAGTTAAGGGAAAGTTCATATCTACACTACACAGCATAGTTGGCATATCATGAGTGATAAATCAGTGTCTATTTTTCGCATTGTGCACAATTCTCTCTCCTTTTCATTTTAATTTCATCATTGTGGTGTTAATAAAAAACTGTATTGGTGCTTGTTAGGGTATGGACTTTGGAATGCAAAAAATAAATGAATGTAAAGACCATTTTAGGGTCTTAAATGTGAGATGTTAACACAATTAAAAAAAATAATACATTTATATAGCTAATCATTTCACATACACTTCAAGACTTGGAGCCATAAATCTGTGCTGTTAGCCATATTAGGTCATGCTGATATCAGTAATGCCTGACCTGAATATCAGAGATTACCAGGAAAAACAACAGCACTTCACATTCATTCAGTTCAACAGCAGGGAAAGGCTTTGAGTGTTAAATTACGAGTGTGCTCTATATGCCTGTTGTAATACTATTAGTACAGGTGGTATCTTTGTTCACCCTTGGGAATCCACATAAAAGGGACCCGGAGACATGTTGGTGCTCTTCTTGTTTTCCTTGCTCGAGAGGTTGGACTGGAATTTCGATGAAGTAATCAAGACACAATAGTGGAATGACCGTGGGACATTTTGTTTGTCCTTCGCAATGTATGAATCGCGGCAGAATACCGGGCTGGTCACACGATGACTGCTCCACCAAACCTCTGTCAATGGATTTCTACTCAGTTCCTGTGGGTCTGGGCAGACAGTGAAGCGGCTTACGCCCTTTGCGCATGCGCAATGCAAGATCCATGAGTAATGAGCTGGGCAGGAGGACAGACCATCGCATCCATGGATTCGAAAAGTTTCAGCGCATCAGGAGAACCAGCCGAAAACCGACTTGTGCGCGGTTCTACAAATGTAAATTGTCTGATGCTTATCCAGGGAATAATGTGAACATTGTGGCGAGAACCAGCATCCACAACTTTAAAACTTTGCTGGACAAAACTTTTTTTCTGTGACAGGACTGGTTGACCAGATCTCGGAGCAAGCAACCCAGCGACCAGACTCGAGCGCTCTCCTTTCTCTGAAGCCAGTGGATTGGAGCAAATTCTATTGTGATGCTAAAATGAAGTCGGAAGAGGGAAAGGGCTGACAAACGATCAAACGTGAAGCTCTCCACGGAATAGTAGCCCACGCACTAAAACTTGTTCAAAAGGGATATACTACTTTTGCACTTAGTTTGTATTTTTTTTTTCGTAGAGCTGCAATGCCGCTTAATTTTATTTCAAAACTTGGTTTCAAATCATTTGCATTTAAATCGGGAAATGACCTAATATTTACACTGGCAAACCCTCGTTGCTGTCTGACTAAGAATTTGGTAATGCACGGAAATGATTTATCAAACAGGAGTGGACATTCTTATCTTGCCATGTGTGGTTACTGAGAAGAAGCTGAGAAGGAGAAAAAATAACCACATTTCTTTAGTTCCCGGTTCATCCTCTCAAGTAGGCTTTGGTTGAGTGAGCCGGAGAGAAGGACTGCCTACGGTCCACACCTCTTCTTGCTTCTGTTGCCGACTATGGATAACAGTTTCACTGGTTCTAACAGCACCGTTTTCCAAAGGGGAAAGTCACTGTATGTGCAAGCACGGCTTCAGGGTGGAGCTCCCTGGGGGTTTACGCTCAAAGGTGGCCTTGAACATGGAGAGGCGCTCATCATCTCTAAGGTGAGGATTTATTAGATTTAATTTATCAATAGACATACGCAAATGATTGAATACTTTTTGCCAGCTTATGTCAACCGATAGGCCCAATGTAGTACCACACTCTCAGTATCCTAATGCTTGGTTACAGTGGTCTGGTGGCTTAATCCAAGTATATTTGTCGGATTTGGTTATTTCCTATTGGCAAATAGCTCTGATGCCATCATGTAACTATTTCACATAACATAAAACACACAGAACATACAGATGAGTTCAGTAATGCAGCATTCCTGCCTTGGAGCTCTCCTACTGTAGGCTTCCCTCCTAATAGTGGCGTGTAATTATGCACCTGTTCTTGCTGCTGGAGAGGTTAAAAACTCATTACCAGGGGTTTATATTCTTCTCCCTGAAAGGATGGGTATGAAAGAGCCCTCTGGACGAGTCTGGTCCTCACATACCTAATGGGGCTCCTCAGGACCCCACAAGTGCTTGTTCCCAATGAATGTGGCCTTTCAACACAACCGCTTCCATACTAAACCTCTTTCCTTGCCCTGGACAAAAGTATGTCTGCTAATCCACAGTCTTGTGACCGGTGCGTTGGTCAGGGTGCACTGTATGACTGTACGTCTGCACTGGGCCAGATGATTGACAGCGTGCCGCGGAGCCCAAGCTGTGGGGTGGCGTGGATGAGGGCCCTGGTCTCATGCAGAAGAAGGGCCAGTGTCCAAAAAATATCCTATTCTGTGCATGTCTGCATTCACTGTCACTTGAGCCTTACATTATTTGTTTTCATAAGTGATGGTTTATAGGATATTGCCAAATGTTTTGGAAAAAGACAGTTGAATTTTTTTTTTCCATTCATTCAAGTATGATTTAGCTAAGATTTGCTCTAAAATTGTTGCTATGTTTAGAAGTAATTTCCTGTTTGTTTGTTTGTTTGTTTGTTTATACGCAACCGTTCTGCTGGTGCCATGTTGCATGGCCATGTGTAGCGTTCCATCAGCCCCACCTGCCCCCTACTGAACCCCTATGCTGAGAGTAGGGAGCAGGGAGCCTCTGATGGGAAGCTGGGACATGTAGCGTATGCCTGTACTGTATGCCTGTGCTTCTCAGCAGGGCTGAATTCCTGCTGCAGCTCCACATCCAAATCCTGTCTGATGGCCGACTCCACAGGTCAGCCTCAGGTGGGCGCTGAACAGGAAGTCTTTGACAGCTTGATGAAAGTAAACATGACCTTTCAACTTTAAATCCCAGCCATTGCAGCCCCTTGCTTGTTTACCATAACACCACTGAGGTTTGCACTGCAGGTATGGCAGTGGTACAGCACATGGTGTGTTTGAGCCCAGTAATAGCAGATGTAGTGTCAGATATAACGGTGTGATCACATCACTTTCCCTCTCCCATTGCCAGTGTATTATTACTGATGCCTCAGAGAGGGTCATGTGTATGTGTACAGTCACCAGAGCCACCATGCACCCCACTGTGGACACTGTAATTCAGTCCTCTGCTTTGGTCAGGGACTGTCAAAGGGAAAAACTGTTATTGGAGAGTCTTCATGAATTGGAGGGAAAGAAATGCAGAGAGAGAGAAAGAGAGAGAGAGAGGAAAAGGGAGAGGCAGAGAGTGGGAGAGAGAAAGAAGCTTGCTTGTCTTGGATTCTGTCCCCAGGTATCAAAGCTCAGGGTTCATCCAGCTTCATCATCATTAATGTGAGTTCACCATGCCCTCACTGCCGAGTTCATCCCCCATATCCCACAGATTGTTTGGGAAGTTTTCATATCATTTCCACTCAATTCCTTCTCATCCCACAATGGAAAAAATGGTTTGTTTTCGTATCTCGCAGAAAATACATGGGGATGGGGAGGAGGGGAGGGGGACATTAATTCACTGCAGGACCAGTTTCCCGTTCTGTTTCAGACTTATTGAAGCAGCGCTGATTGCTCCAAACTATTGAACAATTTGTACCGAGTTAAATGGTTTTGGAATGTTATATATGTTTTCCTCTGGCTGCGTGTGTGTGTATGTGTGTGTGTGTGTGTGTGTGTGTGTGTGTGTGTGTGTGTTTTGCAGATAAAGTGTTTAGCGGGTCTAAAAGTGGATAGGCAAGGCAGGCTGCTCCGCTGGCCTTATTTGGTGATTTGGATTTCATTCTGTGAGAAATGTCTTAGACCAGGCAGGCTCTCTCCTCTCAGCTGACAACTGAGTTGCTTTGAAAAAAAAAAAGAAAAAAGAAATGAAACCGAGAAAACAAAAACAAAGAAAGAAAAGAAGTGACAGTGTTCTGCCAAGGGCGATGAAAGAAGCATTCTGCAGCTTTCGTATGGATGGGAGTGGAGTGTCTACCAGGATAAACAGGAAGCATTGACAAAGATATTTTTCTATAAAATGGTAAATTATGTAAGGTAGAGCCAAGCAAGCTAAACAATGCACACCCTTGCTGGAAAGCTAAACTCTGAAGTGTCCAGTAGCATTGTAGCTAAGAGTTTGTTATGCTAATATATGGTAAGCAAGGTTGGTGACATGGTTCTGAATGTAGGCAAGAAGCGTTTGTCAACATGCATTTACTTCATAAACAGCTGTGGAAAATCAAACACAGACATTGACATAGACATGCGGATTAGTGTTTGTGGGTGACTACACTTCCTTCCCAGAAATTGCAGAATGATTCGTGATAAGGTTCCAGGATCTCTCAGACTGCTGAAGTGGTTTTGGCTGTTCACCTCGACACTCAACATGAGTGAGGGAGAGATCCTGAACCAGTAATGGCCAGAGAGAGGGAGAGAGTTGCAGTCATGGTCAGTGCACAGGTCAGAGATATAAATATTGACCATGTCCTGTGTTTGGTCAATAAACCTAAAAGAACGAACTATAATCCCACCAAATAGGCCCATCTTAAGAGTATGCACTCTGTATTTGGTGGTCTGTCATAAATAATAATCTATACTCTTTGGATCCCGTCAGGCAATGCAGACTGGGTAGATTGCTCTGGTCTGTGGAAAAGAGGGTTTGAAGATGAGAGAGAGGCTGGCCTGTCAGTCAGCCTGGGTGCTGCAGGGACTGTGGCACCATGCGATCCCTCTACTGAGGGACAGGCCTGAAAAGCCTAACATGATCAGCAGATGTTTGATAATGCTTATGTATGGAATGGTACAGCGGAATTGCAAACATATGCACTCAAGTCATACAAAGACACACTCACACACACTAGAAATGAACCCCCTACCCCTCCCAAATACAGTCTTCTTTTCCCTAGCGCCCTGCCG
>JASCIP010000023.1:131285-142527 GCA_034783695.1 Sardinella gibbosa | reverse complement strand
ACTCGGTGGTGGGGGGGGAGGGGGGACAAAGTATTGTTAATACTCAAGAGGACTGACATGACAAGTCTGACTTAATATTTCACAGAAGATCAGGATTCGAATTCCATCTCTCTACCTACTCTAAGTAGTTTCATTAAAAATGGTCAAAAAAGGTAAATTTTACAAGTCAAACTTATACACTAAAGACATGCAATAAAAAATATAAACTAAAGCTTTTAGTTGTACATTTTCTGAACACTTCATTCTTGACCCTGTGGACTAAAACAGAAAGCTGCCATCTTCCTTCTTAACTGCCTGCTCACAGCCCTCTACTTTCCTAAGGGGGCGGCGGCCATTACGGACCTGTGCCTTGCGAAGCAGGTCGATGGTGAGGGCCAGCCAGTCAGGGCAGCGTCTCTCCAGCTCCAGCGTGAGGAGGCCCAGGGCCAGCATGGAGCCCTGCATCTGCAGCAGCCGGTGGTCGGCTAGGCAGCGCAGCAGCTGCTGCGTCAGCAGGGCCAAGTGCTGGGACGGGCCCGAGCCCAGCAGACCTGCCAGCGAGGGGGATTTGCACGACAGCACCATCGCATGGAACTGCAAAGGGAGGAGGGAGGAGGGGGGAGGGGAGGATAGGAGAGGAGGAAAAGAAAAGCAATTGAAAAGGACCGCAGCTGAAGAGGCCAAATGCAAAAAATTAAATCAAGAGAATGAAAAGCTTTAGAGCAACATTTGCCCTCCTAACAATGCTGAGAGAGAGAGAGAGAGAGAGAGCGATAGTACGAGAGAGAGAGAGAGAGAGAGAGATTGTGTGTTTTGTGTTTGTTGATGAAATGAACACCAAGGCAGCTGGAGGCTCTCCAGGCTACTCACAATGTGAAGAAAGTCCAGCGGGGTGGCTGTGTGCAGATCCCAGTTCAGCTTATCCAGAATGATCCTCTCCATCCGCAGTATCTCCGAGGGGGAACAGCCACAGCTGCTGGAGCTGGCCAGGTCCCTCAGAGAGGGGATCCGCTGCAGACAAACACCACAGGCGTCAGAACACAAAGCCTCACACTCAGGAGGAAGGCAAAAAGGTTGAGAGAACATGAGGAGAGAACAACTGCAGAAAAACACACACGGCCAGACAGGAGGAAGACCGGGACCCTGTTTCCCCGATTAGTTTAGTTAGTTTGCAACCTGCCATTTGAACTTCATGGGAACTACATATTAAAGGAGTCCTCCGGAGTGAATAAAACCGAAGCTCTGTTTTTTGTCCGAGGCTGCCGAGTGCTGTTGATAGGCATCATAACGACAGCAGTAGATACAACGTAGACCGAATTCGATAACTAGCCTCTACCGCTAACTGATTAGGGCATATGACAACTAAACCATAGCGAAAAAGATATGCCCTAATCAGTTAGCGGTAGCGGCCAGCTACTTCTCGAATTCGGTCTACGTTGTACCTAGTACTGCTGTTATATCATACCTATCGACAGCACTCGGCAGCCTCAGACAACAGGGCTTCGGTTTGATTCACTCCGGAGTACTGCTTTAATTAACTTTACAATGGCAGGCAAAGAATAACTGCATATAGCCTATCTGCACATAACCCACGGCCTAGACAAACACGGTGGAAGGAACCAATGCAAGTTTGAAGCAACACTATGGAACTTTTCAGTACTATTTGAGGTATTGTTTTTTCATCAGATAAATAGGATTTGGATGGCATATGAAGGGTGGATAAATACCAGGATTATTTCCACCAGCCGTCCAGAATATGAGGGGGGAGGGGGGCACCACAAAAGGAAAGAAAACCTAGTTACACAGCATGACATTGCTGACTGGACTGTCAAATGTACAGTTTGCATAAAAGCGGGCGCCACTGACAAATATGCTGAGTAGTATAGTGAAGAAATATGTACATAAGCCCAGGCTTATAATAGACCTTGACACAGCACATGTCATGAGGGCTAATCCACTTGTCCAATCCCCGACTGACTCCACTCAGACCTTCTATTTGCTTTTGAAGTGGAAGACAAACACAGACAAATGGAATCAGGAACTATTAAGCCATCAGGTCTGACTTTATAACTTAGGTCTACTTTAATCAGACCTCTATGATTTGTATCCTCCCAGCTAAATGGTAGATCTTTACAACTAAATATAACAAAGAATGGGATTGTTACATTTATAATGATATTCTTAGTTGTAGTTTCCCTATGTGTCCTGAGGGGGTCCTCTGTGAGACATTCCTTCAAGAGATCCAAATTGGGTACTCGTTTTCTGGATCACAAGCATTTTCACAATAGTGGGAAATAATGTGACAACTGAGATGTTTGTAAGGGGCTTATGATGGACCCAGTATACTGAGCAAGAAATATGTTACGGGGACAGAGCGGGCGCAAGTTTACACAGAGAAACTTACGTAACACAAACGACCCTTGCCCCCAGGCACGCTGTTGAGACAGACAAAGGGGACAGGCCGACACTATTGTGTCCAAATCCTTATCAGTTCTCAGTGCCGTGTAAAAGCCTGGGCTAAAAACGGAGGCCTGAAAAACATCTACTATGTGTATTTATGATGTGGAAGTCAGGCCTCAGAGCATGTGAGAAAAACCTCCTTCCTCAGACAGTCAGGCTGAACCTGAGGTCTATGCTGTGGTCAATGCCACCCAGAGCTCTCAGCTGACATCACTCGCTCAGGCAACACATGACGTTGGCACCAAAGCCCGTCACCATTACAGGCATTGCATGAGAAGTCAATGCTCACTTCTGTCTTTAGCAGTTCCTCTTGTACATGGGCTGAGATAGTATCGTGCACACCGCAGTTTAAACGTCACAACTTAGTAGAATTTGATGCAATGGAAAAAGTTTCAAAACCAGACCTTAAGGAAGATTTTTTTTGTGCCGTTTTACCACCTGACCTTCCCAATGCTCTGACTACAAATTTTACCCATATGCATACCTGTACAGAACCTTGAGGTTCATCCTGTGGTGATTCAGGACAAATAAATGTACAGTTTGAGTTTTGCCGTTTAGACCTAGCACAGCACACTTATCCCAACATAACAATGATCTAGTGCATTGAGAAATGAAGCAGCAGTAGTTGCAATGGCTCCAACCCCAGAGGGTAAAAAAAAACAGCAGTGCAATCTTTCGTCCGTGCTGACTGCTCACCTCGTCCTCTTCATTGGTCTTTGCAGCCAGGAAGAAGCAAGTGATGGCAATGCAAGGCAGGTATTTAGGGCGGGCCTGAGGAAGAAGGACAGAGAGAGAGAGAGACAGACAGAGAAACCCTATTAACTCCTGAAACCTAATTATTCCATCATAAGTCATTTCACATGACTAAGGCAAAACCAACCAGCACTTATAGAAAGCTGATATGATTGGCCAGCATGGCTGGCTGGAGGGGTCAAGAGATATGTGGGTCATGGAGGCTACTGGAGTAGAGACGGGAAAGCAGAAGCCAGGTTACAAGTGTCTCATTATTCAGCAGAGTGCCTGTGCACATGAGCAGCATGTGCAGAACGTGCACAGCACATTAAGGCTGACTGACAAACCACCAGCAAACACCCACTCTGCTGGTCAGATGTTTCCTGTTGACAAGCTGACATGTGCTAGCTTGGGCCTCCCATTCGACAGTATTACCGGTATTAACAGTCTTGGCCATCTCTACTTTAAAAAAAAAATTGCTTATAAACCAAGCGATATTTGCAATGTCTATGGTCCCTGTACACACAAAAAAAAATGCTTCTCTGTGAACAGGGCAGAGAAATGATCTATTTATCATGACAAATGAGCTCAGAGATAAATACATTTGTTATGCATCAACACACTGCATGCATGCCACACAGAGCCAGAGCCCAGCGGGGAGCAGACATTTTAGGTGGGCTGCAAGCCAGTCCAAATAACCTTTGTGGGCTGGAGGGTACCTTGATGGCTGCCAGAAAGCGGTCCAGTATACTGATGGCCAGGCAGAGGGTCTCTGGATAGAGCTTAAGTTTGCTGTGCAGGTCAGTGAGCCAGCGCACCGCCTCGTCTCGCTGGCCAGGAGAGATATCTGTATCCTGAAAATCGGTGGGACATGCCAAAGGTTAGGTCAGCGTAAAGGCCACTTCAGAGCCCAAGTTCTGCCTGGGAACCACTCCCGTCTGCATTGCAGCCAAAATGATCAAAATTCACCACAAACAAATCTGTCGATCGTTCCTTCCTCCCTTGTTTTACACTAAAGTTCAGAGAGTCGATCTACTACATAATCACATACATGAAACACAGTCTGCTTTATCAGTCGCTACCCCCGGTATGACTCCAAAGCTTGTGAGGAATATTCTGTTACTGTATTAAACTATAAAATAAAAAGTCAGTCACCTTGTATGTAAGGTAGTAAAGCAATTGAAACATACCACATAAACCCATTTCAAACAAACATACTCCAAAAATATATTTTTAAAATACAAATGCATGAAGCACATTAAGACTCTTTCAAGGCTTGCTTAACAAAGAGCACCGCACCTGCTGAGTCAAACAGACAAGTCGATGAAATAAAACTGAGTAGAAGCACTAAGACAGAAATCCACTTTCAAGGTGCCAGGCATCACTTAACAAATCTCGTTTACTTGTGCACACCACCTGCATCACGCATACAGCAGCTTAAAGGCCTTGAGGGTGGCAGAGGTCAAGGACAATCTATTGCAAAGTGACTGCTACGGGGAGGACCAACATTTTAAACACAGACTTGTGTGAGAACACATTAACTAAGGTGTCCAGGCCAGAGGAAAGGTTCATAGTCCATGAATGATCACACTTGTGTGATCCAATTTGGCTAGAACTCACCTGAGTGGAGGTCTTCTTTGGCACACCGGCCTTCCACATCATGGCTTCCCTAGAAGCTGCCTTTTCCAAAAGAAAAGACAGCTTCTGGCTCTCCAAGGGTTCTGCAAATTTCATCACGACCCCTGGATGTGCCTACCTCCACACTGGATACAGCTACCTGTGAGGGGAGGCAAGCCACCATTCAAAGACCACAGAGGAATCCGTTTCTCTGCTAAAAGCAGCTGGTATCCTACACTAAGACTGAATTCTATGGCCAGGAGAGCGGAAGAATATCTGCATCTAAACATTGAAATTGTGAACAAGCAAAGGAGCCTAACCAATTTGCAAAATCACATATCAATCCGATTAACGGATCAATATTTATTTGCCAAGTAATCGTAGTGTTAAATGATTTGCCGAGTTGACTTTAAAGACCTAGAAGTTAGCGAGTTAATCGAACGTCCGACACTTATAAAGAATAAAATCATGACCTTAACAATTTCAGATGAATTTGGATCAACACAAAACAAAAGACAAGACAGACGTAACATGGGTTAGATGACTGCTACATCTCAAACTAGCGTCAGTGAAGCATCTCTAGTTAGCTATCAGGCTAGTTTCAAAACATGGGTTACAATAACAATGGTCTCTATATGAAATTAAAAGGCATGGGTGCGCAGGGGAGAGAATTATCCTTTGGTTCACAGTTAAAGTTTAAGCAAAATTTTGCACCTGCTAGTGAGTGGTTAAACACCAAGCCTGAGTTAGCCATCACAGCTAACGTTAGCTAGTTTATGGCTATGGTTTACATGTCATCTCGTAGTGTTAACGTTGCCTTTAAACACTGCGGCCAGTTTACCTCATCAAATGAAATACATTTAATAGCTCTACTTACAATAATGTCAAACCCCTTACTCAAAATAACTCAATAAACATAAACAATATGCATATACCGGTATATGAGTCATCTTATTTACGGAACAAGGGACAGCGTTTCAGCTAGCTTAAATGGCTAACTGGGCTTACCTCCCCTGCAAAGCTGTGAGGTCCACAGTCTGACTTGGAAATCATCCGGTCCATTAAACAGAAGTAAAATAAAGGGGTGTTCCGGGCCGGTACTTCTGCTTACTCGTCCATCCTGGTCTCCATTTCGTCTTATTTGGAGGGATAAAAAGAAGGGATCCTTCCAAATTGATATTAAAAATAAAACGAACGGAAAAGACTGGTGCGTCTATTTCCGAGGAGGGGACTGAAGAAGGAAGAAAGCTGGCCCGCCCACCCGCATACTGCGTGCGAAATGCATATTGGACCATTTAAATTTACTATTATATTCTTTATTTACAGGCATATCTTCAAAAATATGTAGTGGTTTATGAAAAAATTAAGCAGTTAAATTACAGTAGTGTATAATTGTATGTATTTGCATATTTGTCCTTCCAATGGTTGGGACTACTTTTTTGGTCGCATGAATAATGTAATGCCTCGGTCACATAACGCGCAATACGAATGTTGATAGCTCGCGACGACAGCGACGTTCTACACTGTACAATAAAATCTTAAAATGTAGGTCTATGACATTGGTGGGACTGATCATACAACCTTTGTTTTAAATAGAAATCGACACGATGTAGGCCTAATCGCTCCAGAAATATGAAATCGTCCCAGCATACATTATATCTAGTTTATTTTCGCAAGAGACATTCACAAAATTAGCTCAGTAGCTCTACCCAAGCTCTCCGCTTTTATCCTGTCTAGCTACTGCGTTCTAGCTAATTTAACATTTCCTTGGAATCATTTGTAAATACTGTGTTTGCTTTGCAAAACGATTGCATATTTCACGCGAATGCAACATAACCAGCATATATTCAGCTACTTTCAAACCCTCTTATTAGACTTATGGAGTGTGGATAAATCCAGCTTTGACAATTTGACTTAAAATCACAAAAATATAGGTGGCTGTTTTGTTTTCCAAGCTTGAAAACATTGCCAACTCGGAGCAATGTCCAATCAAAAGCCGGACCCTTCTTACCAATCATTACACGTACCGTGTACGTGCAGCCAATAAGACACAAGGGATTTGGGCGGACTTTTTGAATGGCGAGTTGGCGCAATAGCTGATTCGCTCCTGTAGCTGTCAATCATCAGTGCTGCATAGACTACACTCCTCTACATTATGGCGAGATTAAGCAAAATATGGATATAACAAATGATCAACATACATTTTTGACGGGAATATACAATACCTGTGGAGAAAATAGCAGTGGTGTACACAGGAGTGTGTCATGTTTAGTCAGATCATAATATTTTCACAAACGACTCAGTGGAGTGACGTAGTCCTCTGGGCGTGGATATGATACAACATCAACAAGAAGAAAGAGAGAAGGAAACAGAACAACAGAAGGTTGGACAGAAAGATGTCATATTGACACATCGGGTAATTTTCCTTTTAAGTCTCTCTTTCTTTCTTTAAACAAATTAACAGAGGTTTGTTGTGTCCAAGACCTACGGTCGACGCGGTTTGTAACATTGATAATTCGCCAATTTCCTTGTTGTGAATAACGTTATGTCGCTTAATGTAAGCTATGGGTCTTTAACAAGCTCACTAACGTACAGACAAATAGCAGCTACATCATCGAGCTGTCCCAACGTATTTGGTGACTTATGTTGAACTAAAGAAATGACTAGATCTAAAGTCATTGGACATACTAGACGTTCAACGATTTTTATCCGTGCTTTTCTGGATGCCTAACATCGATTAGGGAAGATTTGGATTGTTGTCGAAACGGCAGCTGATCTCGGGTCTTAACCAACAACATCGATGGCATTTGTATTATGCCATTAAAGTGACTAATTTTCGACGGCTGACTGAGATTTTGTGAAAGAATTGAAATGTGATATTGTAGTCTTTCTGTATTTAATGTTTGTTACCATCGAGCCAAGAATCCAGTGAGCTATTTTTTTTCCTGTGGAGAATAGGTAGTAGCCAAGAACCCCTCCCCCGTCGTCGACGGTTTGACCATTTCTGTTCGTAGAAATATGGCATTTTTTTTACATTCGTACGGGGGTAATCACGGGTTTTGAAATATTGGCTGGTACTATTTTAATTATATATTGTTGATTACCTTGAAAAATTGTATCATTTAACATTTGTTATTGTGGTACAGTAACAAGAAGGCGTTAACCGACGAAACTTGACACCACATCCCAGCTGAGCAGGGGGTTGGGCAAACCTTGACCCTGTTTGTTAGGTTAGCGTTTCTAGGGCGTATAAACATTTACCAACTTTCTTGTTTTGCAGTTTTTAAAGCCTTTGATTGTGGATCAGAAATCAAACGGACATGGAGGCGATCAGACTCATGAAGGAGCTTAAGACAAATTTCGACCAGGAAATTAACTACCTTCCAAAAGAAGCTGGTCTTGCGCTGATCGAGTCGACTCAAGAGGTAGGCTATTCTTTCCAGCCCTGCGCTTATGAAATTCAACACGAAAATTGCTTTACATAAATAGCGAGTTTAACAAACACTGTTTCTCCTGACATAGAATGCAAGAGGAATTTCAGCAAAATGCCGAGATGCCAAAGTGGAGGACCTCTGGAGCTTGACCAGTTTTTTTGGTTACAGCACGCAGACTTTCGTCCTGGCTGTTAATCTGCTAGACAGATTCTTAGCGATGATGAAGGTAAATTGAAAGTAATGTTTATGTCGGTAATTATTACAATAGAAAAAAAGATGATTGATGTGAAAACAGATTTTTATGTAATTTGGATACAAAACCATTTCAGAGAAGATTTCATGGCTGAAAAGCATGTCAAATGGTGTCCAATGACACAAATTACATGGAAAATGAAGCATGTACATTTGTCATTGGTACTGTGTCAACATGGGCCACTAACCAACAATAAAATGTCACATTTTGATTTCAGGTCCTGCCCAAACACTTGGCCTGTATTAGCATAGGCTGTCTTCACATAGCTGCCAAAGTCGTTGAGCAGGAGTGCAATATTTCTTCAACCCATGAACTTATCCGCATCAGTCAGAGCAAGTTCACGGTCTCAGACCTCAGCCGTATGGAGAAGATCATCTCAGAGAAGCTCAACTTCCAGTTCAAAGCCGTCACAGCCTTAACCTTTTTGCACTTGTACCATGGCATTGCACTTTCACATACCTCAGACAGGTAAGAGCTGCCAAATAAAGTTGCCACTATTTTGCACTAGTACAGCACAGTTCACTAGGGATGTTATGGTACACCAGACCTGAACTTTGAACCCTCAAGAGTTAATATGGGTCAGTCTGTTGTAATAACTTGGGGCCAACAGTTTTATCAGGTTATGTCTTTAACACAAGATAACAAGTTATTACATCAGTGTTAAGTCCAAAAAGCTTTCCATTTGCATATTTTTTGCTTGTGTTAGCTTCATCGGCCATTTCCCCCCTCTGTTTATACAGGAAGGAAGTCCTGAACCAAGACAAGCTGGAGGCCCAGCTGAAAGCCTGCCTCTGCCGCATTGTTTTTTCCAAAGCTAAAGTAAGCTCCCTCATCACATCACTTGTGACCCTGTGACACACTTAAAGAGGAATAGCTTAATTAATCCACATCTCTTCATCTCGTTTCAGCCGTCCGTGCTGGCACTCTCGCTTCTCACGCTGGAGATTGAGGCCTTGCAGTCTGTTGACATGCTGGAGATTGCTCAGCGTATCCAGAGACACTTAAAGGTCAGCAAACAAACATTTCCTTGGTTGGTTGAGGGATTTGGGTCAAGCTTTGGGGCTTTAATGCCAACCTAAACACCTTAGTTGACTTCATGTAACAGTGACACACTAAATATTAGCAGACACTACTACAATTGACTCTACAATCGACAAACCTCATACAAAATTAGGTCTGAAGCCACCTAGGAAGCAATAGACCTGCGTAGAGAGTTCTTTAGATTTAGTGATGAAAACCAAGCCCCCCTTGCCTCTCAGCACTCAACCTTTTTAGACTTGACATAGTTTCCTGCTCGGCCAGCCGGCTATCCACTTACATATCTGCTGCCGGCTGACAGATGGGAGGGCTTGGTCTTATGCAAGTGGGTGTCCAGTGGTTTGACATCTTGGCTTTTCTCCCACCACCCCAGATCTCGGAGGCCGAGCTGCAGCACTGGAGAGGACTTGTGGCCCAGTGTATATCGGAGTACTCCTCACCCGAGTGCAGCAAGCCCGACCACAAGAAGCTGGTGTGGATCGTCTCCCGACGCACAGCACAGAATCTGCACAGCAGCTACTACAGCGTACCCGAGCTGCCAACCATCCCGGAGGGGGGCTGGGATGAGAGTGAGAGGTAAACACAAACACAAAACACATCAACTTCCATGCAATAATCAGACACACACACACACACACACACACACACACACACACACACACCATTTTAAACCCACACTGTTTTAAGAGGATCAAACAACATGTACAAAAACTAGGTTGGTTCATTTTTGGGTCAATCCTGCTTGTGAATTGAACACTGCTATACATCCCACCAGATGTGCATGTGTTCTCCTCAGGTCTGTGTGTGTGACTGGAGCCCAACCCTAAAGCCTGCCATCCATCCCCTGGCCAGCATTAAGTGCGAGAGAAGAGCATGCAGATGGGCTTTGGAGCTGAGCTGACCTGAGGGAGAGGAGAGGAGAGGAGAGGAGAAAGACTGATTATCAGTTATTCATCCCAGCATGGATCCAGCCTTTTCGCAGACTTCTTTTCCCTCCATAAAGTAAGCATTAATGTCAAACATATCAAGCACTGTTTTGCCTCCTGCTGCTCGCCTAGATTATTCCCACATCCATCTCTTGGAAAGGTGATAATCATAAACGCTGTCCCGAGGTGAAAGTGGATGTTTCCGCCCAGTTTCAGGCCGGCCGTGATTTTTACAAGGTGGGTAATTTACAGGCAATGTGCAGTCACTGATGGGGGGGGGGCTAAATTTGATGGACAGGAATGAGCCGGAGGCGGTGTGAATCATTAGTGACTGCTCCATCTTCACAGGCCCGACTCACCCCTGCTAGGGCTGGGCTGGACTGGGCTGGGCTGGGCTGGGCTGGCGCCGCCGATCTCCCCGGCGAAAGTGGGGGGAAAAAAAGCCCAACCTGGCAGGATTCTGTCTGAGTCGGCACAACCCTCAGAAAGCTACAGCTTTGATCTCACTTTTTTAACAGCGCTCTATCTCTCACGTCCCTTTTGTCTGTGGGATTAAGCATGAGATGGGATGAATGAACACAGACTTATGCACACATGCATGCATAACACACCAGCATGTACTCCTAGGCATGAACACACACATGCATAAATACATACATGTACATACATATATATATATATATATATATATATATATATATATACACACCCACATACCTACACACCTGGTACATGTATGCTTGGGATAAACACTTCGCTATAGTTACATGTGTTTGATGGTCACTGAGCCGTCTCGAAAGCAG
>JASCIP010000023.1:15117-26267 GCA_034783695.1 Sardinella gibbosa | reverse complement strand
TCCTACGACTGGCAGACGAATCACTGTGAAGTGCAGAGTCTAATGAATGATTTGATTTGATGAATGCTTTGAATGACTACCTTTTAGCCCGCCTTCCCTCCCACTGAAGAGTTTCTAGACTCCAACTCTGCCGCGTTGTGGCTGGCTCCAGTGTTTTTAACACGCCGCATAAAGTTAAAATTTTTCTAACTTACATCCGGTTGCCACTGCCATTTTAGCACTGATGTATTTTTGGCATAAACAATAGCAGGCTATTTATTTTATGTTAAGGCCCTTGCAGCCTCTGGTATGTTTCTCAAATGCAAATTTCTCATTTTGGATCAAGCATCGCAGCAAGCACAAGACAAACTTTTCAATGGTGGTCAATCATTTGTTGAGGACTTAAAGGAGTCATTGCACTGTTTTTTTTTTTGCGTTAATCTTTACTATGAATGAAAGCCCTGAGCGTCAGTTTTGGTGAAAAGAAATGCTCTGGTGCTCCTATTTCAGCCTGCTGAAGGTTTTAAATAATTGTCTTAATTCAGAATGACAGGATTACTCATTAATATTATTTATATGCAAACTGATTGCCTCTGATTGGTTAACAGCACTGTGATGCTCTCTCCTGTGGGTCATGGAGTTCAACTACCCTCTCGCGAAACAACAACAAAAAAATGGCGGTGCTAACGGAAATATCCATAGACAGTAAAAGATATGGACAGCGGGAACACGCTGTTGCCAATGGGAGAGAGGTGAAGCTCATTTCAGTTGAGCACCAGCTCTACTGCGCAGGCTCCAAGTCAGCTCACAACGTAACTTTTCTGGTACATGTACCCTGAATAATTTCCACAGACAGTAAAAGTGTGTTCGTAGATAACGTCTTCAGCCAAACCTATTCGACATGCAGCTACATAGGCCTACATCCAGAAAAGTCAAGTTCCAGTACTTCATAGAACTTTGTTAAATTTATGGTGTAGTTTAATAATCTATGATATGACTAGGGGAGTATGGTCCAAACAGTATGGTTATTTCGAGGACGTTTCACGTCATCTGAGGCTACCAAGAAGCATAAATGCTCAAAATTCTTCTCATTTAACTGTAACGCTACTTACGAACTAACGGAGCCCATTGCAAAATGTACTTTCTCTGTAGATAATATTGTCGCTGACATGAAGGCTCACAACTCTTTTATTGTTAAGTTATGAGATGTCAAAAGTCAGACAAAATGAATGGGGGTGAATGAGGATGCTACCGCTAGGTGATCTCGAATCAGCTATCTTCCCGAGGTTTCAATTGAGCTTCAACTTCCAGATATATTCCTCGCCCCTTGGAAATATCACTATTTATGCTTTAAACAAAGTAGTTTTTACTTAGGATTACAGGATTTATGACTTGATATTTAGCAAAATGAGACGAGAAATATTGACTGTTAAAGGAAAACATGAGTTTTCTAACCTCAAAACACACCTGTGGTAATGATGGACCTCCAGTTCAGCAACCAAGTACCGATGAATGGCTAGGTGACAAGCCCGGGTCAACAGCATCCATCTCCGGGTACATTTTTGGCTTTCGCCCCATGGTTAATACGCTAAGTGACGTAACACTGTGTGTTCTGATTTGCCCATATCCACATCTATTTTCTTTCTGTGGCTAATGAAGGCAATGCGTTTAGGTAAACATTTTCAATGTGCAAGCATGCATACCAATCATAATTCAAAAAGAGCAAGTATTAAACGTTTTTCCGGGGAACGACACCTTCAACAGTCTCCTACTTTTTTGTGTTTCAATGATAGGCACAGCAGTCTGGAGTAGTGGTGGGGGTCCCTGGTTGAAGGCTGAATGATTATTAGCCACAATCTTTCATTCTGAATAAAACCGATACCTTTGAATGGCTCTTTCTTTCAAGTATTATCATTAATAATGCAGTAGGTAGTGTTTGGGGTAAATGAGTACTGCAGGGCATTTAGCTCCACCCAGTAGCCAGTTCTTTTTAAATCCTGGCGACGTTTTGGCAACCTGAAAAAAAAAGTTGCTAGAAGGTTGCCAGTATGTTATTTGGTTGCGAGGATGTTGCGGTTACAGACTGGCAACACTGCTTGGCAACCTGTAAAAGGAGGTTGCTACGTCACCAATGCGTATTTCTTTACCACAATGTCGCCAGGATGTTGCCGTTACATATCGCCACAATTGACTCAACACCTCCAAACTTCCATTGCTGCAACGTATTCTCCAATGTTGCCGCAACATTGTGGCAATGTAAGTTTGGATGTGAATTTACGCTGTGAACTGTTGCTGTTTCCCAAATGTCACACATGTAGCCTACTGTTGTGCAACATACTGCATGTGCCCTTGTAGGCTACATACAGTAGTGCAACACACACTACTGGCCCCCAATTAATGAATTGGCAAAGCAATCACTTAATTATTTATTTAATTTATTAATTAGTTAATTGATTGGTTAAGTAATTAGTTAGTTGCAGGTGCTCTACCTGACTGGCTCAAAGTTCATTGAGGCCTATAGGCCTACACTTGGCCTACAGTATGCAGCATGGTATGCAAGCAGCAAACCCTTAAGTGTCTGATCAGTGGTCTGATCAGTGGCTATGGACTATCATGTCCTACACTACAGCAATGCAGTGGGCTTACTTCCATGTCTGAAATAGACTGCATTCCATAATAATTCCATTATGTATGGCTGATTTTTTTTCTTTTCCACTTCAGATAGAGATTCAAAGGAAACATCACAATATAACATTTCACTTATAGGCTACTGAACAGTCAAGACAGTCCACTTACTGTGAAGCTTAACTTGTTCCCTCGGTTCTCCAGTTTGTCATCGCTAGCATAGAATGTAAATGTCTGCATGACATTTGCTCCCGCCCTCAGGAATTCTCTGTGCAGCTGTCGCACTATGATGCGGAGAAAAAATCAAAGTCAAGAACATTTGACGAGTTGGTTAACTTAGTTCACAGAAAGCCTGTTTTTATAGAAAAAAAGTTGTTTTGGTGAAAAATGTTTTTTATAAGTGCACTCGGCATGCGTGCACATACCAGCTTCGGGATGCTCCGCAGCTGCCTCTGGAGTCCATGGTCCTGCCTTCACATAACCTCTTTTCTCCAAGGCAAAGACGAACCCACCATCTCCAATTACAACCTCTCCTCCAGCGAGCCGTTCGAGAACTCCCTAAGAAATAGGCCAACCCATTAGGCCTACTTAATTTAACGTTATGTGCCAATTCAGACAATGGCAATGACACTACGCAACAAAACTGTATTTGTTCTTGGACATAGTTCTCAAGGCCACCATGCAGACCGCTTGCGCTAAACCCTAACACATTGTGTCACTTGCGTTAACCGTCACTTGATCTCCGGGTTTTAAGCGTTGTGAACATGAAGATGTTTCAACCTACCTTCTTTGCTGGTGCCATTTTCAACAGTTTTCTTCCCTGCAATCTCCCAAGGTTCGGTGTGGAGAGACCAGGCTGAGAAGATGAGCGCACTTTTATAGCCAACTCTGGCTGAAGGGGTGTAGCCAGTATTCTTGATGTCACCGCATGGTTACTCCTCTGAAGACTGATTATGGTAGGCTATTCATGATGCTTGAATTGCTTAACATGTTTTTGGTTCATATGTTGATGTTGAAAAAAAACCCTCTAATTCTAAATTCAGGTTTCTTTGTTTGAAAATGGACTTCTTTTATCACATCTACCAAAACGCCACGGTATTTGAGATGCGACTATTTCACAGATTTTTGTGATAGGCCTATGCGTGGCCAGTTTGGGGCAGATTGTTGTTGAGGTTACATTATTTTTTTGCAAGCACCCTATCGAGTAGAAGTTGGCTAAAAAAACAACACCAAAAAAACCCTCAAACAAATAAAGGATAACCACGGCATCGCTTGCCATCAAAGATCAATTAACATGTTATCAGTGCCAATGGCGCTTTAGGTTTGATGCGCCAATAAGGCTATAGCCTCGGCTGCATCAAAACTCCTTGTTGCATAGGTTGATAGTCTTGTTCAAGGCTTGTTCATGTCCTGTCATACCCATAAAGTGGCATTGTCCTGATACATTTCCAATGAAGTGTAGCTCATGTACAAGATGTAACAATGGCCCCTTGTAGACCAATCTGCTATATGACTGTTTTGGAAGGAAATCCTTATCTTTTCTCATTCTGCAACACTCCAATACGATGCAGTGTCGTCCCCTAAAGCACAACTTGGCTTTTGTCCCGTTTGGACCTATAACCAGGCCTATGTGACCTGGAATTATGCTCTCGCTGAATTGTAGGCTAAGCGTAACAGTAGTTGTGGCGTTGCGTAATGCTCTACACAGACCCGTTTTTGTAGGCTAAAAAGACAGAGAAAGATATCCCGCCACCTGGGATATCGAACCTAGGTCAGCATCTTCATTGCAAAGTTTGCATGTGAGCAGACTAGACTTTCATCGTGACGTTAACCTTAGGTTAATCAGTAGTGAAAGAGGGCGTGCCTCCGCATCTGGTGGAGCTCAACAGTTTATTTATTAGGATAGTGCGCTCTCTTAAATGCTGTTGCATACTAGGCAGATAGTGTAAACGTCAATTTCCCTCCGATTTAATTGCTTCCGTTGTCTTGGTTATTAGATTAGCCTACTTCAGGATGTACAGAATTCTTAAAGTACCAAATGCCAAATTTCGGGCAGATTTGAACATTTTTTCATCTCTGTGTCAACTTTCGTTACGGACGATCAGCAGAACTCCAAAAAAATATGCAGAAGATGGGTGAGTGCATTAGCATGGCCAATGCATGTAAAAGCTTAGAACTTCGCCTGATAGGCTACTTCGTCCCAAAAGCCAATTGGAGAGTGTGATAGCGAATAATGTCGTTTAGTCGTGTAGCCGAATCAAAATCCGTCTTGAAGAGACTTGCTTACTTTAGGCATACATTAATATTTAGAACAATCTACTGTTTTTGTTCCCGTGAGGGAAATTTGATTTTCCGATCTGGGGCCATTTTCCCAAAGTCTCCTTATGGGTAGTCTATTTGTTAAGTTATACCTTACCTCAACCTTAAGGTTATGACATGATATCTTCTGTTAGTGAAAGGCTACTTTCCTAAGAGTCTTGACCATACCTTAACACATATAGGCCTAGAGTTTTTAAAAATGTAATGTCGGCTCGTGCACTTTATTGTTTGTTATTCTGTTTTGGTTGTCTTGCATTTTATGGTTTATTTTCTAAAAAGTAAAAAACAGTATTTGCCCTGTTTTTCAATCCCTTTAAAATGCACACGTCACCTACTGTATAGGCTATGTCATATTGTTCACATGCGTCTTGTCTATCTGCACTTTCATGGCCTTAAAACAACTTACATTCATGCTCCAAAAGGCACAAATGACAACAATTGATGCCCGAAACATGGATTTTGTCTCTTAAGAGATAGTTAAGAACAACTTAGTTGCCCAGGTCTAAAGAACCTGGGCAACTAACTCTTCAGACCCTGAAGAGAGGGAACACACTTAGAAAGATAAACAGATATATCTGAAGAGTCTTCTAGCAGCTATAGTAAGAGTTTCCTCTCACTGAACTGGACCCTGGACAGCAGAGTTACCATTTTAGACTATTGCAAGCCATTGTAAAATTCTACATTAGGCTAACCTACAATAACGCCATAATGCCACTGGTGCCTTTTTAGGCTGATATGATAAAGTGTTGGGTAACATCTTGGAAAGCAAAACATCATGAATATGTGTAGGCCTAGACATATCTGTAGCCTATAGGTCTCCCATAATCATTGTTTAGGGGTTTCCATACAGGTATGTCTGCCTGTTTTCAAGATGTCTTGCCCTGAAAAAATACACTTACAATATTAGCCTAGTTTTTAAAAATAATTCTGAAAGGGTGGAATACTGATTTTGTGGAATGGACTGATAAAATTTAACTGAATTTTTTTTCCTCCAAAAATGTATTTTAGGAACAAAGATGGCGGTGTTTTGCGAAAAAGACTGAAGGAGACTGCTGACACAGTCATCATAGGAGGAGGTTGTGTAGGAGTTAGCCTGGCTTATCATTTAGCCAAAGCAGGGCAGAAGGACGTGGTGCTTCTTGAGAAGACAGATCTAACCGCTGGGTCAACCTGGCATGCTGTAAGTCAAAAAATGAACCAGAATGAAAATAAACTACCCTTTACCCGTTACCGTGCACATTAATAACAGTAAAAATGACAATAGGACCTTGTTTGATAAGACATTTATTTCCTGGTTTTGTTAATGAAATGGTCATGGCCAAAATTGAAGTTATCAGGAAGACTGGAAGATCTACGCTCTGTAACCGGAGCTGGAGCAAACTTAGAAGTGGGGGTTGCATGTCAAACCCATGATTTGACCCACTTCACATTCTAAGTGCCTGTTGCCATGTTGGTGGTTGCTCAGAATTGTGTAATAAGTGTTTGTAGCCTATACATGTAAGAATATGTTCACAAAGCATTTCGGGATTCAGTATTAAATAGAGGTGACAGGTGGCAAGGGAAAAGTCCCTACAGGCTAGACAGAGTAAAGGCCGATTTGGAAACTGCAATGTTTTATACTGTTTGTTGACTGGTCCGCTGTCCTGGTAAAAGGGTAGCCAAATGCCAACAGGAATTCCAGATTATAAAAGAACTGAGAGGTAAAGGCAAGTGAGCCATGTTGGTTGGATGTTGAAACAACAGTAGAGGCTATTCACTGCTTTGCCATGCCATTCATGATCAAATGCTGGCCATAGAATCATAATGGACCATGGCTCAAAATGTGATTGTTGTATAACTTTGAAACGAAATGGTTCAGAAAAAAATATAGCAGCTGAGAAGCTTTTGCCAAATATGTATGTCAATAAGTATGACCACAGTCACTTGCAATCAGTGTGTATCATTTCATGTGTTCTTCATGGCTGTCTTCTCACATTTAGCAGAGAAGGATGTTGTCAACAAACAGCAGCTTCTCCTTTTGATTTTATTGGAGAAATGCAATGTGTCATATTTTGGTGTGAGCCATTGTTTTATAGCTGTTGCATCTCTGGAGAAAAATGCAATTCTCTGTTACAGTAACTGGAATTGTTGGGTAGGCCTGTGTGTTATATGCTAAAGTTAGACTGCACGTATACTGTATGTGTTAAGGGAAGTTGTTGAAGGGAATGGTTCAGTATGTTGCAGGATGGCTCAGATTATGCAGTATAAGCTGTAGCTCACAGACATTTGGCTGTCAATGTGAGAGTGTGTGGAAAGGGCATGGAGCAAAGGAGTTATGGCTGTAGAGGGACTGTGCAGCATCTGTTGCAGGGCGCTGGGTAGTACCTAATCCAGGTATAGAAGCATAGAGGTAGTGAACTTAAAATGAGAATGTAATCTCCAATATGCAATTCAAAAAGACATTGCATTAGGCAATTGCCAATTTATTATAAAATTTAATATTGGAATTTGCAATATTATTTTACAATTTGTATCTTAATATGCAAAGTGACAATGCAATCCTCAAATCACTTCGAATTGACAGTTTTGCTTGCCCCCGCGCACCAGTGGCACAAGTGTAGTGAGCATATAGCCTTTGGAGTCACTCATGGAGGCTCTTGAGCGGCACTGTCAATAGAAACCTAATCATAATTGACAGGTTGCAGCGGCAGAGTTTGATGCTGGTGTGCGGGATATATTGAAAACAATGGAATCACAATCAGTTTGCAGAGGGCCTGAATGCTGTCATCTGACACATTCAGTTTTGTTATTGGTATTGCTCAGTAGTCAGTCTTAAACAATACTTTTTAATTGCCACTTAGCTCTGGACACTCATGCCTTTGGCAACGCCTGCTGAGGTGTTTGTCACTAATGGGTATCTAGATGTCTTCTGTTTTACTCATTGTTGTATCAGGTGGTCAGAGACCATACAGTATCTACCATCACATTTTTGGAGGTACCCAGGTTGATCATCATTATTGTTAGAAATGTGTGTAATAAATTCAATGCAAAGTTTATAGTCAATGTTTGTGAACCATGGGTGTGAATGTGGCCGTGTATGCAGGGTATATCTTAGCTGCTGTGCATCGTTTCTCTCTTGCATGCCTAAAAGAAATGTCTTCTACAATATAGAATAATAAAGCCTGAACAGAAAGCAAAGAAAGTCTGTCACAGTACATCTACAGTATGTTATAATGTTTGGCACAGTACATCTACAGTATGTTATAATGACATCAGGGATGGTGGGATTATTTGTCTGAGAAATAATATGATACAATTATCAGGATTATTATTCATTCATTAATTATTAAGTAGCAGGAATCACAATAAAACCAAGTTTCTGCTTGTAATTTACTGCTGAATATAAAACAGAAATAACACATTTTGTTGTTGAACTTCTTTTGTTCTGTGTGAGTTGTGCTACTTAAGATGAAGCTGCTGCTCCCAGCCATTACATAAATACATGTTTTTTAATCATTGCAAAAAGGAGCTTCCCCGATTAAATAACTGAATAATAATTAAACATTTTTAATCACAATTAATTGCAAAATGATTAATTGTCTCATCCCTATATGCCATGGGCCTAAATTCTTCAATGATTCAATGTCTCCTTTCGTCAGTATGTGCCCTGAAGGCATATCACATGTTGTTGTTGTTCTACAGGCTGGACTGACCACATACTATCATCCAGGCATCAATCTAAAGAAGGTTCACTACTACAGCATAAAGCTGTACGAACAGCTGGAGGCAGAGACTGGGCAGGTAGATGGGCATTGTGCTTTCTAAACTTCTGAGAACTGTTCCACCTCTAAAACCAGCCTTTGAGGTTTAATTCATGTTGTACTATACAGTTTCAGTGTTAGGCTTTGTGGGTTTGTGTTCTTATTGTAGTTCGGTTATGTAATGTCAAATGAAAGGAAAGGAAAGTGGCGTACTGTATTGAACAGAGGGACCTGCAACAGGGGGTTAAGAGCGACCAAACTGCCCCTTCACCACACCCATATTGATCTCCTAGCTCATTCAAACCCATTGGATCTGAGTGACAGAAAAAGAGGACCTCAAAGAAAGGTCTGAGATGAAAGATCTGTGCATGATAGAAATGTCAGTTCTAACAAATGTGCTGCTGTCTCCTGTTGGGCTCTGTAGGCTGTGGGCTTCCATCAGCCAGGCAGCATCAGGATTGCATCCAGTCCCGTGCGAGTCGATGAGATCAAATACCAAATGGCCCGCACACACTGGCACCCCACACCCCAGTACCTCATCGGACCAGAGAAGATTAAAGAACTTTTTCCACTGCTAAATATGGACAAGGTTAGACAGGAGAGAGAGTTTATTTTGTGCATGAGATCAGTACTGTAATGTGAAGATGTGATAAAAGAAAAATGCTAAAGAATGTTCTGATTGCCAGAGTGTGGTTAATTACATGGCAAAAATCATAAATTCAGAGCTGTGGGTAAAGCATGTCTGAATGATGAAATATCAAAATCCAGTTTACTCTTTGCATTGAATATTTGGATAAATATAATGTGTAAAAAAAAAAAACAATGGGTTGCATGCTGTATGTTGGGTGGAAGCCAGAAGCTGATGTGAACACTGGTCCATTTCTCCCCCAGGTGTTGGCAGGGCTGTACACCACTGAAGATGGGCACATTGATCCTTACTCGCTCACCATGGCCCTTGCTGCTGGGGCCCGCATGTATGGCGCTCACATCTACAACCCAGCCCCCGTGACCGGCCTCACTCCCTTGGACAACGGAAAATGGGATGTCAAGACCCCTCATGGAACCATAAGGGCCAACCGAATTGTAAATGCCTCAGGTTTGTGCAAAACACCATTTTTTTTACGTTCAGTCCATTGATATTTCAGGCAAGGTATTTCAGTAGCGTGGCGAGGCCTTCCTACATACTTCTACCCAATCATCGTCTCCCTACAGTGTGTAGTCTGGATTTGATCCCATTGAGTTTATTGTCACTGGTGGCTTTTTTTAAAGCACCAATCAGCCAACAGAAGGAAGAGTTGTGAATGCAGAGCCAGAATGCTATTGGTCAATGCAGGCTGTCAGTCAAGGGCTGATCCAATTTTATTAAACTTTAACACCTGCAAGCAATCATTTCGCACTACTGAATGGCCAGACCCTCTTTAGGAAAAACAATGTTTAAAGGAGTTATCCGGAGTGAATCAACTCGAAGCCCTGTTGTCTGAGGCTGCCTGAGGCTGAGTGCTGTCGATAAGTATCAGAACGACAGCAGTAGGTACAAAGTAGACTGAATAACAGATTAGGGCATATGAAAACGAAACAGACATGCCCTAATCAGTTAGCGTTGGCGGCCGTTTCGCTATTCGGTCTACCGCGCATGAAAATGTATCATTCTCATACTGTACCTATCAATAGCACTTACTTTAGCAACGTGAAACAACAGGGCTACGTGTTGATTGACCAAGGGGCTGGATATATTCCCAGCCTAGCATTTTAGTGATTTTGAACTAATATCTAATGAGAGATTTTGGACTCAACACACTCAACCAATGTAAACTAAATGTATTGTTACATTTGGCAGTAAACGTTTTAATGAATTAAAAATCAAAGCTTCCAATTTTGAAATTTAGAAATAATGACCCCTTTACTCAAATATGGAAAAACACATCGGCATATGCCATTCATTTGTGCAAATAGCGCTAACAAGGAGGGTATGAAAGGTCAAAGTAACAAAGAATAAATAAAAAGTAAATTTCAAAGTAAATTGTTATATAAGTCATATCACCAAGTATCAAATTTAAATCAACTGTCATTAAATGTAATCTAATTTGAAGTTGAATTCAGTTTAATTTGAAGTTATAATTACTTTAAACTTAAAATCATTTGAATAAGAAGTGAATTCATTTGAGCTTATACATTACATTTATATTTCCCTGTTGTTTTCAGTTTGAATGAGACTTTATTTTATGCCTCATGCAATTCCATGCACCACCATTTAATTCAAGTGTGTTTAGATGGGAGTAATTCTCACACACTGTACTTTAGTGTTCAGAAAATATATTGCAGTCATAACAGCTATGGCAGCCTTCGTGGTTAAAAACGCAAACGCTGGATTCACTTCATCCAGTTTGCCCTGCAGCGATAATTTCCATTTGTGAGAATATAATTCAGAAGACAAAAATTGTGACACATGGGAAGTGAACAAGATTAGCCTACATTATGTACAGTATA
>JASCIP010000008.1:16848208-16862168 GCA_034783695.1 Sardinella gibbosa | reverse complement strand
AGGAGGTGAAGGAGAACTGTCTGGATCATATATTGTGCAAGAGATAGGAAATATTACAGGAGAAGCCGAAAAATAATCTGTGTTGAACTTCTGTATACAGTAGATCGCTCAGGGGGGAGGCGGGGTGGCAGGTACACAAAAGTCCTATTTCACTTTGAACCGTACGCGATGCTGTGCCCCCTCCCCCCTGAGCGAAAATGTCACTCTTTGCAATCTTCAAGTCAGTAAATCTTCAATCTTCTGAGTAAGATTCAATTTGGGCTGGTTGTCATACATTTGTAACTAAGATTATTCATAGTAGGTAGAATAAATCAACTTCCACTGTCATTACTCATTTTAAAGGAGAAATCCAGTGTGAATCAGTCAATAGCCCTGTTGTTTGAGGTCACTGAGTGCTGTCCACGATTGTGACAAATCAAACTATTTTCGGTCTTATAATTTTTTACATTTTTGCAGATATCTCACCAATGGGAGCATGTCAGTAAATACATGGTTTCATATTTAGATAGAGGAGGTTGTCTGGAATCTGACAATATAGGAATCATGATAGTGGGATGCTGTATGACTTCACAATTTGTACTGTACTGTACTGTGTATATATACTGACATCCTATAGGGTTAAGTAGAATGAGGCAAAGGAAGATGAAACTGAAAGCAAGTTTCTGTGCCCCATTTGGTTAGTTTTAACTGCTGGTTCACTACTCTTTGTATGTTGCCAAATTTTTTTCCCCTCATCCTACAGCACTTAGTGACCTTGAACCACAAGACTGATCTACTGTTTTCTCCTCTGTTTATTTTGCTGCATTGAATCTGTCTCAAGTTGTCATATCTTTCAGTTATTGTATTAATTGCCCTTATAATTGTGCTCTTTCTCCTAGTTACACCAGACATCATCATGGGAAAACAGAATAGCAAATTGCGGCCTGAAGTAATGCAGGACCTGTTGGAAAGTACTGACTTCACTGAACATGAGATCCAGGAATGGTACAAAGGTTTCTTGAGGGACTGTCCCAGTGGAAATCTGTCCATGGAGGAGTTTAAGAAGATTTATGGAAACTTTTTCCCTTATGGCGATGCCTCTAAGTTTGCAGAACATGTTTTCCGCACCTTTGATGCAAATGGTGATGGCACAATAGACTTCCGGGAGTTCATCATTGCTCTAAGTGTGACCTCACGAGGCAAACTTGAGCAGAAATTGAAGTGGGCTTTCAGTATGTACGATCTGGATGGCAACGGGTATATCAGCAAATCCGAGATGCTGGAAATTGTACAGGTATCGATAGAATTGCCTCATTTGAAATTAAATGGTAGTGTGCTCTGTAAAAAAAGTAGACCGTTATTTTGAAATTACTTGACTTGACTTGACCTATCCAATGTAGCCCTAGAATAACACCCACCCATGTAAACATTTCCCACCAATGTAATAAACTATCTACCGAATCAATATGCACTCCTTAAATTTTATAATCTATGTATCTCAGCATGCTTGATCTAAGCTCTCCAATGACCCTAGAATGAAGATTAGATTAAGATCATTTTCCACTTTTTTACCATTTTATCATTTTTATTATATTGCTTGACAGGCCATTTACAAGATGGTATCCTCTGTAATGAAGATGCCAGAAGATGAATCAACACCAGAGAAGAGGACAGAAAAAATCTTCAGACAGATGGACACAAACAGAGATGGTAAAAGCCATACTTTTGAACTTATACAGAAATGGTCCTTGTTGTGAGACGACATAAGTTATCACCAGCCTGTTTGTAGGTGGGAGGAGTTGTGATGTTGTGTATGGCTTCAAAAATTAACTTCAGTTTTTCAAATAGCATGTTTTCTTAGTGCAAAATGACAGGCTTACCTTTTGAGATTTGTCTATTTACAAAAACCAAGCAATTGTTGGATGTGCATATCGTAGGCTGTCCTACGTTCCTCCGTTTCCACTTAAATGTATTATTTTCATTCTTTGTCCCTTGCAAATCATGCTAGCAAGGGCTACTCTAGGGCTACTTGAATAGGTTGCAAAAAGCCATGTTGGGTCTCCTTGGACTAAAGTTACATGCAGTCTTTGAAGACCACCGAAAACAGATTTGAAATGCCAGAGAGATGTGTGGCTGGGCACCTCTAATTTGTATGGCAAACTGTTTGTCAGGAGAGGCTGCCGCAGAAGCCACTCTGCTTGTTGTGTCCTGTTCATCTTGTTATTTTGTGATTTTGACCAGTGCACATGCAGTAGCTCAAGTAGGGATCACTGATGATCTTTTGTGTTTCCTTAGGTAAATTGTCACTTGAAGAATTCATTAAGGGAGCCAAGAGTGACCCATCTATTGTTCGGCTGTTGCAGTGTGATCCCAGCAGTGCAGGCCAGTTCTGATTTTTGGACCTCATCTCAGCTGCCCTTCAACTAAATTCCACAAGTGTATTTATGTTTTTATTTTTTTTTTTTGTTTTAACTCTTATCTCAGTTGTTTTTATCTTGCTGTTCAGTTGCTTTTACTCTCTTCTCCAGACTGTATTATTGTGTGTGTCTCTGCCTATTTGTGCACCAACTTGCACAGCCTTGTAGACACAGAACAACATGTTGGCCAAAGCTAATTGACTGTGTTTTTAACTCAAAATTGACATCCTTAGATGACTGTGAATGACACCCAAGCACTGCCATAGAGAAGTTGATAGAGTTTTTGAGGTCATTGTAGGAATAGTTTTATTTTACTGAGAAAGTATTTACAGGAAGGGAAGGCCTACAGTTACTATATGTGCAAAATAATTGTAAAAGACAAGAATAGGGTAGGAAGATGATAACGGTGGTAAATCCAGACCAAAATAAAGTATACATTGCTCCCTGTTATTTCAGTGATTATGGCATATATTCATGCCTTCCATTATGAGGTGGTTTTGACACCCTTACAGGGAGGTTAACGTGGGTGCGTTATGGGAGTGTTAGTCAAAGATGCGTCTGCTATAACATATAGCTTTCACTAGAATCAGTGGAACTGGCTACACAAGATATGAACGCTATGAAAATTCTGGTCTTTTAAATGTATTTTGATGCTTTGTGACTTGATGCTTCTCAAATTCACCTGGTATGGCCATAGAAACCACACAATATTTCTGTCCAGAATGACATTATTGTTTGCTCTGACTCAGCCCTCTCTGTGAGATCATCTTTAAGATGCCCAAAATACTTTCAATGGGTTTAAGGACAATTTATTTGGAAACTATTTATCCTCTTCTCTATAACCCTTTTTAGTGAGAGTATTTTGACTTTGGAGCAATGGAAATTCAGAAGGCTATGACAAAAATTGTCATATAATGTTGTACATTATTTCAATTGATAGCTGGAGAGAAAGATTCCCTTATGTTTTTCATTGGAAATGACTTTTACTTTCTGTATGTTATCAGCAGCTATGTGTCGTGCACAGGCACCTCAAACAAACACTACACTACATCCACATCCAGGGCAATCCCAGCTCACCACAGCAAACTGGCCACCACACCACATAGATAGATAGGAGCATAAAAAATGAATCAGTCCAGCTTATTTTGCAGCTGTACTCCTTGGTAACTGTAATTAGAAGCCAAATCCTCTACTGTTCCTTGCTTACTGTTGCAGCAATTGCAGGGGGGGGGCAGACGGGACAGTTTCCTGAGGGGCTTAGTGTAGGGCTCAAGTGAGGTACAGTAATAGTTCCCCATTTTGCTCTTAAACCCACTGAACGTCTGGGATGTTCTGGATTAACTCAGTTGTTTCCCTTTCTTGTGATTTGTGCAAGAGTAAAAAAAATAGTCTTTGGATAGAAATGAAATGTCAAACAATGCCATCGTAAACAGGAGCACTCACTAAAGCTAAACAGGGTCCAACTAAGTATTTTAAATGTGCAACTTTTTGGCCAGACAATATATGTAAATGCCTTAATTACTGTTAGTCTCTTTGGTAAGTTCTGTTAGTTAGTTTATTGGATAGATTTGCAAGGATTGTACAATTATTAGACTTTAGATGTCTTTGATCTTGAGTTACTGTATGTTCAAATGACATATCTGTTTTTTTCCTGATCATGTTTTTTTTTTAGATGTCTAAAATTGACCCTTGAAAAAAAAATTGTTCTCAAATGTACATGGCACTGCAAGCATTGTTGCACATGAAGATTTTTGAACAAACACAACCCAAAAGCCAAAATCTGCAGTAATGACTTTTTTTTTTTTTAATTATTATGTTTTTATTAATTTTTTTTTGCTAGTCCTTTTAAATATGGCAGTGAATTAGTTGAGTCAAATAGCACAGGAGGAAGAGGGTTTATCTGGAGCATGTGTAGCATGGATTGCAGAGATGGCTAGAGTGCACCTTTTCAACAGTGCTATAAAAACCTTGATAATGTGACAGAGCATGAATTGTGAAGGAGAATCTTAGCATGACTAGTTCATTCCCAAACTCCAGACCTACTGCACCACTGACTCAGAAATGACTTTGGGATAACATGTACCTTAAAATCCTTATAAAGTATGTGTTAATGCACATAAGTTGCATGAGTTCTTCTCTAATTCATATTTATTACCTCATCTGAATGTCCACCGCTTGGATGTGACGATATCCATTTCCATGCATTTTTCTTTCTCCTGGTTACTCAGGCATGACTCTTCTGATCACTGGTGTTTGTATGCAAATCAATGGAGTTGGGTAACATTTACCATACAGTGTATATAGCCTTAGATATCTTGTGTTGAGACGGCATAAGCTTGAAAGTGCTTTTGAGGCAGTATCATAACAAGTCACATAACCTATATGTGTTGTTTCAACTGAATAGCTCTCACCCATAGCAGTCTGAAGAATATGAAAAGTATTTCACTGGTTTTCCATGTTCAGATATGATGTCAGTGTGCCAAATATGGAAAGGCTTGGATGTAATTGTAAAGATGGAAATAATGAATAATAACATGCAGAAGTTAAAAGGTTGTATTCATAATAATGTCTATTTTATTGTAAGAAGACTAAAGTATGTTTATTTAATAGCCTAATTTGGGGATGTGAACTGCTAAAAGTTTGTGTGGGTGTAAATTAGTTTGGTCTCACTAATTTGTTGTAATCAGATGAGCAAGTGAGAGGACAGTAAGAATCCGACTCCGAATCCCATTCATTTGTGGTTCATTTTTGTTGCATGTGCTATTGAAATATTGTTTGTTCAGATTTGTTTCCGTAAAGTGGTAGAGAAATGTTGTGATTTGGATTGCAATGGCGGGGCACATCGCAGCAGAAGAGCACAAATGAGTTATAACCCCATATCTGAATTGGCCTGTTTCACAGAGAATATCTGAGCACAGCTTGTCAAAATCGAGTTGATCTTGGTGGTTTTAAATGCATTCTCAGATACAAAATGAGCAAACATCACAGATTTTCATTTGATATTAAGTTTCATGTAGGCCTAGATATTGAAGCTTCTCCAAAATGGTCAGCCATACATCAAACAAACTTTTAGTTCATTTAAGTCCGGGTAAAGTTAGAATAAATATGTGTTCAGAGTTTGTCATACCACAGAACAGTGCGTTGTTATTCACCCTGCCAACTTTGAGGGTTTAAAAATATTGTCAAATATTTGTAATTATATCTCAAAGTCATGGAAAAACAAGCACTTTTCTCTGCCCTGAAACGGTGGGGGTGTGTCAGTTAGAGCCACTGGAACCACACCCACGCACAGGAAGGGAACCACCACAGGACTGTAACGTTAGCGGTCAGTTTGCTGACCACAGTTCATTAATTTTAGTTTTGACATGATTGAAAACACTCCTGTTTCAACCTAATGTCACACCAATGCATTCCTATAATGATCACCGCTCTGTGAGCCATGAGCTAAACACTCTCTGCTTGTAGACTATTTAACTGAGATGCCCTGAAAGCTGTCTTGTTGATCATGATTCACTTGTTTTAGCATGCTGCATGCACATTTGAAATAATCCCCGTTTGAGCCTGACATAATGCACTGTCAGAATCTCTTCACTGCTTTGCAAAGCAACATGACAAACAGCTGTGGTTGTGTCTATGAGCATGGTTATTAAATTTTAAAGGACTTATCATGTCAAGTTACATAGCAAGAAGCTTAGGGTATTTTACCATCAGGTTGGTAGATGGCTAACGGTGTTGCCCACCTTCAGTTTGTGTGAAATGTTTGTTAGGCTAGATGTTAAATAAGCATTCCTCCTTCTAAAGATAATGCCCATAAAAATAAATAATGACTAATAATGTTGAGGCCAGCCAGATTGATCAGAGAACCAGTCAGGCTAGTTAACCTTGTTTAGCTAAGCTAGCTGCAGTGCAAACTAGCTAAAGCAAAGACTCAAAAGCCAGCACGCTCAAAGTTTTTATACGGCAGGAGGGGTTATGCTAACACAAGCATACCCTGCTTTCAGACCCGCCTATTAAATCCAAGATACAGAAATGTCTCACACCGTTTGTGAAGCCTAGCTCCTATATTACACAATACATGGTTGAATGGCTTTTTACAAGGAAGACATTTATGATCCTTTTAACGTCTTTGGAAGAAAATGGCTGACTTTGGTTTACCCCAACTTTAACCCATGCCTGGAAAGAGTCCAAATGTTACTACCAAGTTTTACATTTGCTATTTGACAAAAAGCCTGTAAATGATAATGAAATGTAAATGATATGCAGCCTTGCTACAATTGATTAATAGATTTCTAGCCACTACTATGCCTTATTTAGCATGCAGATAAAGTTTGAAGATTGTCAGTGATTTGAGATTTGCTGTGAGATTGGCATTTAGGATTCAGTTTCTCAACTGACTGCATAAAATTACATCAAGGACTTTCTGTGTCTCCCTCTGAGGATTTGCACATTTATAGCAGCTACTGCCATAGATCTGCATAATTACCGTTTTATTACGTTTGATTTCTTTTTTCCTCCCAACATGCCTTTGAAACAAGCAGCAACATTTTGAACTCAGCTACTTGTAAACTAAGATGCTGTGTTGCCAGTTTCAAATGCAGGGTGCAGGGTTCCTGCCCCCATGCTGACACAGCCATTCAACACAGAATTCTTATTAATTGGCTAATTCCAAATCACTTTTTGATCCTTAACCTCTATGATGCATAGATTCATTTTTTTGGTTTTGTTTTTTAATTTGACTTAAAAATGGGTATCTTGCTCTGGAATGAGCAAACGTGATGCCCAAACTTTTGCATACATTTCTATATGTGGTTGAGTTTTTAGAGTTCTACATAAGGGAATAGGTAGTATTTTGATACTCTCACTTGCACAAGAAATGAATGTTACATTTTGAGGTGCTGCTTGTATAACTTTGAGAGTGCATGATAAAAGAACAAGTTAGAAACTGCTGTGACTTCATGGTGTAGGATATGCTTTTGGTTTAGCCTATTATTACAAATATTTAGTATGATTTCATTGCACAAATAATTTGGTGCCAAATGCAAAACAGTATTATAGAACTGTACATTGTACAATAGTCATTTCCTGACAATGTTTGTAATTGTTATATTTTGTAGAGTTTGTATGGTTCTGTTTTTTTTTAGACTTTGAACCTTGTACTCTGGTGTGGGTATCCTGTCAAGTATTGATTAAATCTTCCTACTGCTTTGTGCACATCAAATGGGCCCTGTCATATGTCTTTATATTTGTGTGTTCAAGGAATGCGCCAGCTTTTGGGCTAATTTAGTAATTTTCTATGGGACGGGGTTGCTGTCAAAATATTCTTGTCCATAGGTTGGATACCCGTGCGTATTTGTCTGTAGTTGCGCATAAAATAAATATTTCTTAATTCTCCGATGAGTCCAGTCGTGCAAAAAATATATATTGTGTGTACATTATCCACGAGAATATGGATGGAAAAATTACGACTTCAAAAATTACAAGTACGAAATCAAACTTTACAGCTAGTCTTTCTTTGGTATGAAGACGACTTCCCAGGTCAGACTATACCAATGTGCAGATACCATCATCACATAATAATCATAGTAGGCCTAGCACATAGGACATAGGCACAGTCAGTAACCACTCAAGTTTAGTCCTAAAAGTTTGACGACACATACACACCTATCAAGATCAGTTAACACTATGTATCACAAAATACAGTACATGGCAGGAAGAAGACATTTACAAAAAAAAATCTCCTCATTAAATCCAGGGTAATTCAGAGCTTTTAAAGTGTCTATCCAGTAGGTTTCACTCTGGGCTAATTTTTTAAGTCCATCTCCCCCTCAAATGTTTTTAAGAATCACTTCAATAACCATGACTGTAAGTTCATTGGGGTTGCATTGTCCTCTGTCTCTTTTTGACATAGACCATGTAACCTTCCTGTCACAAAACAAACAAAAAAGCTTAAAAAAAAGCCAAAGGTACAAGACTGTGTCCATATTTTTTTCTTCTCAGTAAAGGAACTACCCAGCAGCCATACCATAGAATCCGGGTATTCCTGTTTAAAACATGACTCTTCTGTTGTAATAAAGGCCTACAATAAAACGACGGAAAATGAAATGTGAAATCTGTGAGACCATGTCATCACGCCAGAAAATGGTTCCAAGGTTTCCAGTTTACCACTGACTTTTCCATGAAAATTGCGTTTAAAAGCGTTTTCTTCCTTGACTCATTCTATCGAACTATGTGGCAGGTGATGACCATGTAACCTTCCGGTCAAAAAACAAACAAAAAAGCTTTTTTAAAAAAAGGCAAAGGTACAAGACTGTATACATATTTTTTTTTCTCGGTAAAGGAACTACATATCCCATACACCATTGCGAGTGAATCATTTAAAGCAACACTCCACCGTTTTTGGAAATATGTTAATTTTCCATCGCCCCTCGAGTTAATTAACTGAGCCATACCTTTCTCCTATTCATCCAGTCCTTCTCTGACTCTGGCTGTACCAATTTTAGCTCCAAATTAGCATTTATCATTGAATCGGATTGGACCGTTAGCATCTCGCCTGGTCCAATCCACTTCAATGATAAATGTTAGCTTGGAGCTTGAAAAGGTATCACCAGACTCAGAGAAGGACTGGATGAACAAGAAAAAGGTATGGCTCAATTAATTAACTCGAGGGGAGATGAAAAATGAACATATTTCCACAAATGGTGGAGTGTTGCTTTAACAGTGCTTATAACTTAACAATAGTTCTTCAAGCCCCTTATTAAATTGAGAAAATAAATGACTAACTTCCTACAGTTTGCTGTGAGCAGGTTAAATTTTAAATATGTGATAAACATGTTTTACCTTATTGTTCCTAACTGCCTGGCCGCCAAGTTTGTCTACTGTCAGTGAGCAAGAAGCCGTCAAGGAATCACGCCACAGAGTTTATTAGGACGTGACATTGGTTGCCCCTAGTAACGGTATTCTTCGCCAATCAAAACAGCGTTTGATTTACACTGTTTCGCAGTTTAGAATGTTGGGTAGTGCTTTTTGCTGAAATTGCTGAAAAGACGTTTTTATCGAAATAAGATTGATGCCATATGAAACTGTGCCGTTTTTATGATTACAGACAATTGTTCTGTCCTGCCGTAGCTAGTTAGAAGTCTTCCTTCTGTAGTTCAGATAGTGTGGGTTGCAATCTACGTCTCAATGGCGAAACTACCTACTACAGGCCTACCCTTGCTACCCTTGGTTTAGCAAACCTGTAATGCAGACTCTAGGTTTGCTAAACCAAAACTGCGAAAAAAGAAGAACGGTACACATCATTTTACCCCTGCCTTCACCATATGGTGACAGGACAGGTGAAGGAACTGACAATTTCACTTCACTCTTTACATTGGTGACAAAGAAACTTCCTTGTATCCTTTTATTTCCTCAACCTTGTCACTGAAGCTACCTGACACTACCTTTGTTGTTCCAAGTGGAATCAAATGACTGAAACAGGTACAGTAACGCATCACAAAATTTTCACTTTTAGCATTCAAACTCATTCAGTATGGCCAGAGCATACAAATAAATTTGGTTTTCTTCAGAGTTGTGAGAGGGCATTCTGACCCCATTTGGTCTGCGGCTTTGAGAGCTAGTTTGTATCATTTTAAGACAAATCCTAATCAACCATGATGATATGGAAAAATGCGTTTTTAATTTTGATTTTTGAAATTCTCTATTTCCTAAATAATACACAAAATATACTAATTTGGTAGCCATAAACAACATGCATCTTATCTCTCTGGACCCTTAACATGACTTTTCTCCCATTTGGGTTAGTCCACACCCAGTGACAGATGTATGTGGTCAGGGCAACGCCTTTATCCCATAATCCTTTTCAGTGGATTGCTCTGGGCCTTGTGCCCCTTCCACAGAGTAGGCTACTTGGGCAGTCTGAGCAGATGAAGGTAGATTAAGCAAGACAGTGTTGTTTCCCCAATAGTCTATAGACCTACTCCCCCCAGGACACTCAACTGAAATGTATAAAATGGGGGTTTCTGGAAACCTATGGAAGGTTGTGGTGCTTTGGGGCCTGCTGGAACACTGGCTTGTGTGTTTGGGGCAGGGTCGACACATACTGCCGGTTTTGTGGATTATGCCATTCACAGATGAACCTGGACGTGGTAATATCACTGAGGCAACACTACCAGCTGTCCACTTGGCCCAGCAACACCTAAGGAAGCAAGCAGCTCCAATTTGCAACTATGAGCTGGAGTTTCATTTTGTCAACACACAGGTAATTTGTCACTTTCTACTGCTGTTTCTTTTTCCCTGTCAGGTTCTCCTGGTCCAGAGCACATGGGGTGCTAGTGTATGTGTCTGGGCTCCACCTTTGGCTGCATGTTTGGATGGATTGGAAAGAGTGGGTCATTGCCTGCTCAGTGTGGGTTTACTTTTGTTTATGTGTATTTTTATACAAAGGGACGGTAGAAGCGTTTTAAATGCAAAAGGTGCAACAAAAATAAAAATAAACAATAAGATTACATAACTAACAGAAACAAACCAGTCGAAGAATATATCTTGTCTACTAATTGTCCTCCCTTGAAAACACTCTTCTGTAAATATTGTTCATAATATAATAAGAAACCATATTAAAGTACCATTGTGTGCAATGTTCTCTAGAATATTTTACTGAACACCATTCACAAGTAACAAGTACAGTATTCTCGTTAGAATGCTGATATTCTTATATAGGCTACTAATGTAAACAAAATGTTCATAACACAATTAAACCATAAACATCTCCCATTTTTGTATTTTTGTTTAATCTTTTGTCCTTTTTATTGTATCTGTAGTCTAAAGGAGACCTCTGTTTTGTTCTGTAGTTTATAGTTCTCTTTATTTGTCAAGTATTTGTCAAGTATTTTCTAAGGCTTGGTCGTATATTTACCGTAAGTAAGTATTAAGTATGAGTGTTTGTAAAGGTGTGCAACTTACAGCAGCCAGCATTTACCTGTGTTAATTATTGCTCCAACAGAATGTTTAACTCACAGTGTGATTTCTGCAAAATTCATTGTAGCCTCATTTCTTCTTTCATCATAGACTGAAGGTCTAGCAGTAATAAATAGTAATGATAATGCTATGCTTAATGTTAAAGTGCTTTTCTATTGTGGAATAAAATGTGGGAATATTCTTTAAATACAAATCGACTTTAGGCAACACAATTCGCATAAAATGCAAAGCCTATATTTGCAAGGCCTATATTTTGGCCTACTGGTTAGGGCCTTAGACTTGTGAGGGAAGGATCATCACTGTCCCGTGCCCACATTCATGGTTGCAGTGCCTTTGAGCAGCCATTGGCCCTAACCCGCCTGCTCTGGCAGCTGATGCCCTCTGCCCATGGAGAGTGGGCTTCATCGCACCCTGTGTTCACTGTATGCTGTGTCTGTCACTCATTTTACTGATGGGTTAAATGCAGAGACAGAGTTTCCCCTCATACCATGAAAGAATGGAGCCAGTACTTTTATCTCTCTTCAGAGAATTTGACAATGCTGGTTGATGAATTCTTGATACTGTATATGACCAGTTACCATTTATTTGTCACTCCACTCTTTCTCTTCCTCTGTGTGTGTGTCGTTTTAGTGTGACAATGCTAAAGGCTTGAAAGCTTTCTTTGATGCCATAAACCATGGTCCAAAATACTTCCTGATCTTTGGAGGTGTTTGTCCCTCAGTGACCTCTATCATTGCTGAATCTCTTCATCGTTGGAACCTTGTGCAGGTAAAGGAATGTCTGACCTCTAAACACTGAAATGACAATATTGTCATAGAACAGAATACTTATTGTTGTTTCTATAACATGTTTTGAAACTTTAAGTCCAACATACTGTACATTTCGAGCAGTTTTACTAGAAGGGTCGTCCAAGCTGCCCCCACTGTATGTCATCAAAAGTCCATGTTGCAAGTGTGAGTGAATGAATAGGATTCAGTGTTTGTTGTGTTGTTACTGTGTGTTCTGTTTGTTTTGAAACTAGTAAGTAGGTAAGCTTTATTTATATAGCGTATTTGTATACACAGCGTGCATTACAAAGCGCTAAGACGAGGACAACATAGATAACAAGACATGTAACACATATAAAAAATATAAACAAGATAAAATAAATAATTAAATGAAATAAAGATAAGGAGAAGTCCGCATGTCAGATATGATCAATTAAGTCCATGAATAGCGCAGAGATGGCAAATAGCAGGAACTATGGACACTATGTACTGGTATAAGCATGTTATTCCATATACTGTATAACTACAAATATAAATAAATTCAATTATTTTTAAAAAGTCCATATTGAGCATGGGCTGAAAAATTGTGTGTGCAGCGTTAAGTATCAAATATCCCACAGAGCTGCGCATGCACCTTAGGGGGAACATGGGTTACGATAAATGTGCTTTTGTTCAAATTATTTATTTTCTTTTCATGCGTTGTGTTTTCTCCAGATGATTTTTTTTTATTTGGTTTGGTTTTTTTTGTGATTGGACAACTCTCTCTATAATTTTCATTGTGAGACTAACTTGCATTCCAATAGGTTTTAAAGACCAAACTGTCATACACAAGTAAGAAAGTGTTCAGCCTACAACGTTGGTGGTAATTAGCAAAAATATCTTTTCATTTTTGGTGGACTCTCAATAGATCTTCAAATGTCCGATTCACCAGTTTTAACCTGGAGGTAGTAACTGTAGTTTAAGTAATGTTTTATGTAATGCTATACATGATCATGAAGGCATTATATCGTTTCTTTTAGCTGTCTTTTGTGGTGACTGCACCTACGTTTGAGGACAAAGGAAGGTACCCAAATTTCTTCAGAATTGTCCCATCAGTCAATGCAATTCATCCAGCTGTTCTTCAATTTGTCAGACACTATAGCTGGAATCGTGTAGGCATACTGACTCAGGATGGTCAAGAAGTCTTTGAGGTAAGGCATCTTGTGGTGAAAAATGTCAGAATACCAAATGTAACTCTACACATAAACAAATTGTATTAATGAGGGACACAGATGAAAATAGTTCTTGAGGCAATTAGCCTAAGCTCCAAATACAGAACAATGGTCAATCCAAAAATCTTTGGGGAACTCGCTGTAGGGCAATTTGTTTTTTAAATTAAATTGTGATCTGTTATGGTGCCAATAAAAGTTGACATTTTGTTAAAGTCAGGGCGAGTGTATGTGAGTGGGTGTGAGTGCATGCATTTCTAGAGGGCACATGAACACAAATTCTTCATAATATTAAGGCTATATGCAAACTTCAAGCGAAAAGGTACTGTGAAAGAAAGGCATGAGGCGTGTGAGTGTCACTAGACTTCTGAAGAATGTGGGGTCATTCCATCGCCAAACGTCCGAATGCGCTCGACCATCTCAGATTTGACTGAAAAAAATTCAAGAGGTTCACACACTTCCCAATAGGAAAAGAGCCAAATTTTAGCTCCCAACTCCTTATAGTTTTGTCATAAAAAATATTTTCCCAACTAATGCCAGACTCATTTTGAGTAGAGTTTTCTGTGGAGCCACTTTCAGATTGCTGTATCTTGAAAACGGTTCAAGTTAGGTTTTT
>JASCIP010000008.1:16825953-16837338 GCA_034783695.1 Sardinella gibbosa | reverse complement strand
CATGGGTATAGAGGGAGTAGAGCAGTGGAGTCGGGACAAATCCTTGGGGAGCACCAGTGTTACGGGGTGATAATGCTGGAGATTCAGCATCCAATCTTCACTGCCTCTGTTCTGTCTGACAGGAGGCTTAAGATCCATGAGCAGGGGGAGGGGACACAGATCTTAAAGCCTGGTTACTAATTTAGAAGGCACAATGGTGAAGGCCAAGCTACAATCAATAACATAAGCATCATTCCCTTCTCATTGTCCAAGTGAGAGAGTGGAGTGATGGCTATGGAAGATGGCGTCATCAGTATTCCTAGACAAACTGAAAAGGCTGAGCCAGGGATGGCCTTCAAAACACTTCATCCCAATAGGGGTCAGCGCTTAGGGCATAACAGGGTGTGAACCTAGGGTGAAAATAATGGTGGATCTTTTAAAGCAGTTGGGAACAACAGAGAAGTCTAAAGATAGGTTGATTATAGATGTAAACACGGGTGCAAGCTGATCAGCACATAATTTGAAAAGTCTCCGAAAACACCACCTGGGCCAACAGTTTTTCTGCTTTTTAATTCCATAAATGAACTGCATTTATATACCAGTTTTCCACTCCTCAAAGCGCTTTATGCCTCACATTTGCCCATTCATGAAGACAACAAAATGATTAAACAATTAACTCTGTAGGCAAGGATTTTCATGGCCTCCACATGCATTTACACGCAGTGTAATTGTGTGGTGCTATTGCCGAACTAAGGGTTTTGTTCTGTATCCTAGGTATTTTCATTGCTGCCACACTGTGTGCAAGCCTTTGCAAATAAAAGACACATAATGTTGGTTTTGGGGTGATCCTGTATTTGAAGAAAATGTAAGCATAATACTGACTGCCTATGGTGAGAAAACAGCAAGAAATGTATCAACTGTATGGCTACAACAGGTGTGCTAACTGCATCTGAGTTTTGCAAATGCGGCTGAAAATGGGAACCAGCCCTCTGCTAGTCATTATAAGTAACTTATTAATACCTTATTCAGCATGACCTTATGCTCCTTCATTTATCTCTAACTTTCTAAAGCTATGAACAAAAAAATAAAATAAGATTAAGGAAGGTGGTGGTGCATTCAGAAACAATTGTCTGCTTTCGTCTGATTTGTTCACTCATGATTTCAAGCATTCATTTGGATGCAAGACATTGCATCCATGTCGGACACTTGTCCTCGCTGTAATGCTGCAAATTTAACCGGCAGGTTATTGAAGAGACGGTGAAGAGAGATAAGGTGAGGGACAGGAAGGAAGTGAGTGGGGAGAGATCAGAGAGCGATTGCCAGTCAGACTCCACTGGTAGGCAAAATGCACACTGGCATGCCTGTGAGAGGGTTTGTTTTTTTACCAATGACATTTAGGACCATTTCACTTGTCCTTTTATTCTACTTCTTCTATAACAGTGAGTGCCAAACCAATCTGCTACTCCATTTCCAATCCATATTAATTAGTCTAGAGTGTCCTCTACAAGGGACATGTGCCCTCTTGCTTTTGAAATTCCTGCACTGCAAACTTTTAACATATTTAACTTTACCTGAAAAACATCTGGACTTACCTTCAAGCAACCAAAGACACAGAATGTACACAGATAAACTTGTTAAGAGTGAACTAAAACTGAAAAAGATTTTGTTATGCAAGTGTTTACTTTAAGCTTTCACAGTCACTGCTTCCCTCCTCTTGTGATCTGTCCAAGTCAAGAACTCCTTTTACTGTTGGAGTTTTAATTCGAACTCCAGACCTACCAGCAAGAAGACAAGAATTCAAAAATTAACCAATAATGATAACATTCATTTGATGAACAGTTCAATGCAATAGATCATCAAAACAATAACAGGCAAACGATTATCCACCCTGATGGTTTAATCACAATAATATTATGTAGAGTTAAAATAAATGCCTGCAATTGCTTATTGTGACCAGTATTTTGGACCATTCTTTTTTACAGTGTCTGTGCCACCTTCTGGCCGGAGTAGAGACTTACCAGCCTTATGGTTTACAATACACTGAGAGCTTTAATGGGAGATGAAAATGAAGAAATGCATTCCTACCGATATGCCATCCCCTATCTTAATCTCATAGCACCAGAAATTGAGCTAAATTTATGCATAAACCAAAATTTTTCATCAGGAAATGGTACGAACAGGATAGTGGTGCACACGTCCAAAAACAGGTGCTGGACAAAAAATACATTCAATGAGACAAAGTGGAATGTCTGCACACTGTCTCTGGTTCAATTTTTTTAATGATAAAGAAAGAAAGAAAGAAAGAAAGAAAAATTAAATGGGAGAAAGAGTGCAGACATTCCACTTTGTCTCATCAAATCAGGAAATCATAAAAAATGTCAAATTTCTCACCTGGCTATGGCCAAGCTCATTTTGCACAAGTCCTCTGGTCCAGGCTGGGGCTCCATTTCCATGACCTCAGCCTTAGACTTCTTAGTGCTGGTGCGATCGGATATGGAGGACACCCTCTTCATGCGGACCTGGGTCCGTGGTCGAGATGCTTCTGATGGGGGGGTGGCTGCTGGCTCAGGCTCGATGATGACGCATGGTGGTGTAGGAAGGACAGAGCTCAGAGTCTGAGCCTTGCCCACCAGGGATGTGTTCTTAACGGAAGACACGCTCTGGGCTTGCTGGACAGTTCGACTCGGATCATAATAGCTGGCCATTGCTTGATTGAGAATGGCTTGAGCGCTGTCCATGGAGCTCGCATCTGAAGAGGCCTTTGCCTTCATGAGAGGAGTGTTGCCTTTGCTGTCTGGTTTGCTTTGAGACCTGATTTTTCTTGCCATCAAGGTTTCTCTTTTCTTCCTGGGCTTTTTCGGTCCAGATACAGATGAAATCGATTTTGTCTGGGTTTTCCTGACCTCCAAGTCTACCCCATTACTACTACAACCTAATAACTGAGTGATGGCGACAGAACTTTGAACAGGGGTCATCATTTTGGAAACAGGAGTTGACACAGGAACAACCGGGGAAGTGGCAGACATAGTTCCTGCGGCTGCCAATGTTGCAGAGAAGGCGTTGCTCTGAAGAAGGCTTGCGATTTGAGTGACACAATTGTAGGAGGGAGAGTTGGGACTTGGCAGCTGAAATGTATTGCTTTCAGGATTTTTGACAAAGATTTGACCAAGACGATTGACGAGGAGTACATGTGGTGTAGGATCAACATTTGGCCCGCCAACCTCTTTCACAGTCAGAATTGCATGACCAGGTAAAGCCTGATTTAGTATCTGCTGTTGAGGCTCTATTGCTGATCGTGGGGTTGAAAAGTTGATCGAAATAGTCCGGCCCAAAGTTGCTTCCTTTTGAACTCGACTGGAGTTATATCCGTTTATGACAACAGGAGCTGAACCAGGCTGGAGAAGTGAAAACATAGAGTGGCACGGAGTTGATCCCTGAGAGCTCACTGAAGATGATGATGCAACGAGGCCCTGTGTGGTAGAAGTCAGGATTTGTGAGTTGGTAGAATAAACGGCATTACAAGGCCCTTGGCCCAGCCCTGTAGCTGGAGTTGGAAATGGTTTCAATTTTTGTTCTGATGTTCCTTCTGGTAGTGTACGGATCACGCTTCCGACTGGAACAGACGGAGCAGATAGATTACACTCGGGGGACTTTAGTGTAGGTAAATATGGCTTCTCCTGACTACTATCTGCAGCGCACAAAGGAATGCTCGGAGGAGAGATAGGCTTACACATAGCAATTAACGCGTGGTCAACAGAATTAGTCTGCGATCTATGGACTGAAGAATCTATTGGAGTGACCGGGCATGGCTGAATTAAGTCAGATGCAGCTTTCTCGCCATCACTTAGGTCATTGGTGAGGGGGCTGTCTGAGGAGCTGGACATTTGGTGTGTATAAACAGAGTAACCATTCATGGATGAAACAAAGTGTCCATTATTGGGATCTAAAAACATCTGTTTTGCATTTTCTGAATCTGGAGATTCTACTGAAACACCTTCTTGGACAGGGACTAGCTCAGTGAAAGTGCTTGGCGAAGATGGCTCACAATTGTCTAAGATCAGTGGTGTTTCTACAGATGGGTCTAAACATGAACCTTGGAAAAGGGCACTTTGATCCTGAAGATCCTCAAAGCTCATCTTAATGTTTTCCTGAGGGGATTCCATTAATGTCAATTTCTGTGATGAGGGCAGACAAGAGTTGACATTGCCTTGATGTGATGGCATAGTGTATGACTGAAAGTTGTCATAATTCAAGGTAGGATTAGCAAGACATGGCTTTACATTCTCCTGTAAGCCTTCACTCGTTTCCAAAACGGAGCCAGCCACAGCAGACTCCTCTCTATTGGCTCCACTTGGCGCTCCACCCACAAGATCACTCTCTGATAAAGCCTTAGCCGAGGACAGCGGCTGGGTGTTTGATATTGGAATTTCTAACTGCATACTCAGACCACTGTTTGTCTTTACTGCCTGGGTTAAAACATCATCTGACTGCAAAGGGTTTTGGATTTGCCCAGTGCATTTCAGATTCTGCATGTCCATGTTTGTCATGCAGGTGTCGCTCTCGGTGCCATCATCCACCCCATCCAGCTGAGGGATGGGCCTGAGGGACGGAGACAAGGGGGACTGGGGGTCTCTCTGGGTGTGCTGAGTTATGACAGTGCGGGTGAAGTCAAAATAGTTGTCCATCTCCTCATCAGATGACACATTACCCCAGTTCTCTCTTGAAACAACAGCTGAAGTGCAAGACATGGTTTGTTCCTTTTCCTTATCTTCATCCAAGTCTCGGTCCCAGAAATCGTCTTGGTTCATCTCCCCCTCCACATCGATCTGAGCACTACAGTTCATAGCCACCCCTTCATTTATTAAAGCCTCATCAATCTCAAGCTCTGCTTTTAATTCAGAGCTGACAGACAAATCGGTTTCCACATGGAAAGGGATGTAGTCAAAGTCCTGATGATGGTCCACATGTCCAGCCCGCGGTGTAGTTTTTGCCTCGTGCAGTGATGAACTACTCTCGGCTGAGACGTTCCCAAATGACAGTGTGAAAGAGTCCAAGTGACCCGACTCACGAGACCTTGACCTTGGAGAATAGTACATGGTCGAGGAAAGGGGTGTTGAGGGACTGTCCAAGACACCTGCCCAAGGCAGCTGAGCGAGCGCTCCAGAGGTAGAGTGAGGAAGCTTTGTTGGGATACGAGAGGAGGTGAGAGCATTTCGACCAACAGGGGAAACAGATGAGGTCAGCAAGTTTTCGGCAGCACCAAGGGGTACTAGTGATGATGTCGACTGGGAGGATTTCAAGTGCGCAGAAGCCCCAGGCCGGAGGCCAAATGGACCAGAGGTGGAGCCCAAAGGGGGAGCTGTTATGTGACGGGAGCCTACAGGCTGAAAGTGAGGGCTGTGCCGCCGTGGCCGGACTGTTTCATCATAATCGCTTGTAGTCAATATACGGTGAGATTTTGACATGACTGCACCTAGAGGTAAGAAAGCAACAACAGAATGTTAAATGATTTGTGGAGTAGTAGGATTTACATTGTGGACTGACACTCTGAACAGAAACATCACCAAAAGGATAAAAAAAGGGAAAAAAAAGTTTGCTGAGTTTTGTTTTGCAGTATGTACCTGGAGATGGCAATGGCCTGGACATTCCTCCAGCAGGCCGTCTTATGTGGGGGACTTTGTGCTGACTGCTCAGCACCGGCGTGGCAAATGAGGAAAGTTTGGGGTTGGTTTCAGTTGGAGGATTAGACAGAGGGACGTCAATTTTTTGTGCATCTATGTAAAAAATACCATGAAAGAAATAATAATAAAAGACATTATTTTACTGTTATTTTCATGCTCACTGAATCTTTATAAGTACCTAGACTTGGAAAAAAAAGAGCAAGTGTGACATCTTATAAAACTGTGCGTCTCTAGTCTGAACCCTTTTGTACCTCTTAAGGCAAGTTCAAACCAAAGATTCGCAACAGTCCTAGACGGTTGCAGAGAGGAGTTGCGGTGGTGTGAATCAAAAGTTGCAAGCCGTCGCAAAAGATTCAACATGTTAAATCCCAGTTGCGGAGTTTTAGAATGTTGCAGCAAGTTGCTGGTTTTTAGAATCTTGCAGCTCGTCTTGTTGCGGATCTTTGGTTTGAACTGGCCTTTATGTTTCCTTGTTATGTTTTTCTTAATATTATTTCATTAATATTGAAAACCAACAATATTGATGATAAATGGAGGGTCACAGTTTTCAGTGAATTTTAAAGGACTACAATAGTATTTGGGCTAGCTAGCAAGGTACAATTGTATCTGAGCAAATTATTCTGACTCATGAAAAATCCAGTCCAGTGATGAAAATAGTGGCCAGACAATTTATTTGATGTTATGGTCTGGCTTGTCACGTTACAGAAAATCCCAAATCCTGTGTTCCCCATAGAATCTCACTTAGACCATATGTCCTTCGCAGGCTAAAAATGATACAATTGTACCTCACAATTACTATGGATAAGAGCCCTCAGGTTGGTGGGAAGCAAAAATTCTGGAATGCTAGCAGACCAATCAGAAGGCCAGGTATCAGTGAATGAATGAAACCTATGCAAGATAAAAAATATATTCTCAGTGGATTTTCACCTGAGTCTGAACAGGGACTATGAGCTATTGTGCAATTGTCCCCCTGATCTGGACACTCCTCCACAGGTTTCTCTTGGACCGGCGGTCTGACTTCCCAAATCCTGCACTTGTACTTGCAGCGGCGATGAGGATTTTTGGTGCTCCAATACCAGCGAGAGCATCTAAGTAAAAACGTATTTGTAAAACTTTTTTATATTTGAAAAAAAAAAAATATTATTATTATTATTATTATTATTATTATTATTATTATTAAAAAAAGAAAATAAGATCGATAAAGGTGAAACAGTAACACTAGCAATGTAATTGTTCTATTATAGCATTCATTACCAGTCAGGTACTTACTCATAACCCACAGGAAACAGCTTTCCTCTGTTAGATGAGAGCCCAGTCAGCTTCCCAAGCTTGCCTATGTGCAAAGAACCTAAACACCAAGATTAAGTTAATGCCATGATCCTTAGACTGTGAAAGAACAAACTTCATGTGGGCGTGTTCCAAGTTCACATTTTGGTTCTTGTGGTTTTATTTTAGCCAAAATTCATTAGGATGAAGCAGCCCTGTTTACAGATACTGTGAGCTCTGCTGTGGTCTCCGATGTGGGCTAAAACATCACTCAATTCAGAATGAGTGGGCCTGACATCTGCCTCATTCATAGAGACCTTGGCTGAACACCTCATAGTCTACATCACATCTCCAAGATTTTTGGATTTCAAATAAAAGTTTGACTCGTTCCCATGGTGAAAAAGACCCTTAAACAGCTTCAGCACTGGTGTTTCACTTTAAGCCATCACATAAAAAACGTGCTGTACAACAACTATCTCATAGATATATTAAAGTATTATTCTTACTGTACATTCACACTAAGAGCTACTAAACCTGTAAAATTGCTTATGTCTACGTTTATGTTGATATAAATTAATATTGGCGTCACCCAACAACACATGCAACATACCTATCATTATGTTCACAGACTCAGGTTCCACTCCAGTGAGAAATTTTCTGCGTAGACTTATTCCCTCAAAGTCAACATAGACCCGCCGAAGAACTTCGAAACTCTGCCCTGTGATCATCTGAGATGGTAATAAAAATAATAAACATAATAAATAATAAAATTAGTAATATCAATATGTCTATTATGAACATGAAGCATGAAATAGGTTCAGGGCATACCTTTCCGCTGATGAGATCACGGTGCTTGTAGCAAAAGACTCTTTTATCATCTTGGAACACACAGTTACGGCTACGGGCACACATAAAATGGTAGTTGCTCTGACAGGACGTCAAACAGCAGCCTACTGTTGCTCCTGTTTTATTACAACGCTCACAGCGCTGGGGAAGACAAAAAGAAACAAAGATAATTATTGAACAATCTCGTTTGAGGTCACAAGGGTTTATGAAGTAATGCTAATCATTTAGCGGACAGCATGGCAGGGTAGCAGAGAAACTTACCATGAGTCTGCCTCTGGCAACTGCACTATGGACGTGCATCAAGGACCCGTTGTCCTCCTCAAACACCTCTGCTGACCACATAGAGCAGTTGACATGGGCCCACTCATTCTGGCCAAGGTACAGCAGCCTTCCAGCCTCCTAAACACATAATGGGCATGAATGGAAAGAGCTTGAGCAGATGTGCAGCATTAAAACCACAGCATAACTCCTTTACATACACCACAACATACAGAGTCCAGTTGATATGAAAAAGTATTTATACGATATTTAAATTACGTTTATGGATTGTTCATTGTGATGCTTAGAGTGATCATTCAGAGTAGATTGTACTAAGGTCCTTTGCAGCATGATGTCCAGCCAAATAGCCCCTCTGAAGTTTTTTCCTTCTTTTTTTTTAACGTGATCGAAAATTAGCAAAGTTAGAGGTATACAGAGGTATAGAGGTAGTGCAGTTGTTCATGGAACATCGCCGTATCTCGCAAAATACTCCACTAAAATGGCATGGAATTGAATCAGACTCTTACAGTAGTACACATGGGGTCTGTCCTCATAAAACGAGGCATTGGAAAGTTTATAAGAACACCAGCAATTTATTAATAAATAAAGGCTTTTACTCTTTGCTGCTAACATTGCCTGTGTCAACGCCACTTCTTTGTTATGGGAAAAGCCTGTACAAATTTTTATAAAGTATAAGGAAAAAGTTACAGTTATTCAACACACCATAAAAATGGATTGACAACTGAATTAATTGAATACTTGGTACTTAAAATACTTTTGAAGTGTTGATCTGTACACAGAAAAATAATAATGACTTTTACGTGCTTTTTCCAAATCAAGTGACGTTGACTCAGTGACAAGTGTTATTTTTCATAAACTTCTGGTGTACCAAAGTCTCTCATTCTCATACCAACCAACAGCTCTCAGCAACCCCAAACAACAGGGCTACAAGTGGATTCCCTTTGGACAATATGTGTTACTTTCCTAAAATAATCCTAAACTAATATGTAATGCAGTCTGGACTCAACAATTTATAGCCGGTGCTTTCAAAGAGGCAAAATACCACCTTAAACTAACTTGGCCAATACTGCCAACTTCTATGGCCTATGACATTTTGTGGAAGACCCCAAAGTGGCATAACTGACATAAATTGGTTGAAATAAATCAATATTGATTCTGAGGAACAATTTGCAAAATCACTGAAAAGCTGTAGTGCTTCTTGCTAGCTTGTTCTAATACTCAGAAGTTGCTGATACTTACATTTGACTTTGAGTCCCCATATTTCTGACAAAGGGCACACTGCCTCTCATCCTCTTGAGACCAGCCTGTGTCCATGTCCACTTTAGACAGCCTTTCTTTTAGACCTGCAGTCATGCACCCAGACACATTTACAAATTAGAATACATCAGGTTTTACATCAAACCAAATTCTAATACATATAATACATGGGCTGCCATTACCTGAATTATAGATCAACAAGTTTTTCACTATATCGGATAACGCATTTACACATTCATTTCAAAAGTAGTGCTTTACTGGTCCAAAACGGTAGAGACATGGATCAGGACCACACTGGACCACTGACTGTATCAGACATATTTGCTTGGTCACTTTGTTCAGAGTAAATTATATCAATTTAGATTACGTCCAGTACCGACTCACCCATAAAGCCATGGTCTGTTCTCAATAAATATCTAACAGCTAAACCACTCCTGTCAATTTCCATAACTATACAGACGACACACCAATTCATAGTCTAAATCATAGTCAAAGTTGTGTAGTCCATAGTCCACAGACAGGACTACACACCTTTGACACGATTGTACCAAAGCCATACAGTCAAACCTTCACACAGTTCACATAGCCTGCCTTCCCTATTTTGGTAGGTAGCCCACTACGAGGTATTTTTGCACATACATGAAAAATATTAATCCTATATTGGTAAGGTATATGGCATAACAATAGCTCATCTTAAATGTGACAAATTCATCAAAAAGATTGACCAAATTGACCTGAGATTTATTGTTCAAATAAAGAATATGTTGCAAAGAATATGTTGAGTCATTCCAGCAATGCCTTTACCTTACAAAGGATGTGAAGTGGTAACCCATACTGAACCCACCGCTCAACTCTTACACAAGTCAGAGACATGATGATAAATGCTGAGCAAGTACTACTTGTCAGAATGGCACCTTCACCGTTACATGCATCAGACAAAACATGCAAAAAAACAGCATTACCTAAACTGTTGTGAAGCATATTTACCTTTTGACTTTGGTCTGGCACCTTTGAAGATTTTTCGGTTAATTTTACTGTTGATGCTATGGGCAAGTGGAGTAATGATACTGGATGCCTCCTCTGTGTTTCCAGCAAGCAGAGAGTTGCTCCCATCCAGTACTGTTTGGTCTACCCTCTTGCATGGTCCATCCCATTCACACCACTGTGCATACACATGCTCAGTAGTTGGAGGCACCACCGCATGTGAAAGGAGGCCACTACAAGACACAATGATGGGTAGTTTGTCAATGCTTTTTTCCCATGAAAGTAATGCTAGACAGGGCAAAATAAACAACCTCGCAATAAAGGTCACTAACAAATGTTTCAGTGCTTTTTTGTGTAGATTCGTGTATATTTTTGCTTGACAGAAATAGAATAAAATGCAACAAATGATTATGCATACATTTTGCAGACGTAACAGAATGCCTCTGTCTCTAATGAAAGCTAGCGCAGCAATGTGAGACATAATTATGCAGTTTGGGATGTCTTATAGGCAATAGCCTAGGTTATGTCCCTCTCCTGCAATAGGGAGAAACGCATTGGCTAATCACCTAAAGACTGCTTTCTGACTATGCATTTGCTGGTTAGTCAGCCTTCTTTATTTTCGAAGTAGGCAAATAATAAAAATAGATAGACTTACTGTAATAAAAACTCTCATCTTATTTCATCATGGTAAAAATGCATGGAATTTTTGGTTTTAAGAAGTTGTCTATCTTCATACATATGCAGCAAACTTTTACATTCTAAGAAATATCAATTAACAAAATTGATACATATTCGCATTTTGTGGACTGCGGTTTGAATGCTATGGACACGAAAACGAAAAATAAAAACGAAAAAGGAAATGCAGAAAACAGCTTCATTGTCCAGCGATGTTGGGCATTTACAGGGTGAGCAGAGGGAGAGGTATTTGCAAAAGTTCAGGTTAGCAGGCATAGAGAATGACGTTTAGGCTACTTGCTTTCATCTGGATTGTTCACTGACGTTCGGAAGTGCACCATGATCTCATAATTTACTGACTTCACCCCTCATGATCTGTACCAGTATGTCATTAACAATCCATCGCCATACACAGGTA
>JASCIP010000008.1:16695152-16706384 GCA_034783695.1 Sardinella gibbosa | reverse complement strand
AGGCCATTTGAGTACAGTAAACTCATAGTCATATTCAAGAAGCCAGTCTAAGACGATTCAAGCTTTATGACATGGCGCGTTATCCTGCTGGAAGTAGCCATCGGAAGATGGGTACACTGTGGTCATAAAGGGATGGACATGGTCAGCAACAATACTTAGGTGGGCTGTGGCACTGCAACGATGCTCAATGCTCATCAGAGCAGGCAATGTTTTCCAATCTTCTATTGTCCTATTTCGGTGAGCCTGTGCGAATTGTAGCCTCAGTTTCCTGTTCTTAGCTGACAAGAGTGGCACCCGGTGTGGTCTTCTGCTTCAGACATGCTCTTCTGCATACCTTGATTGTAATGAGTGGTTATTTGAGTTACTGTTGCCTTTCTATCAGCTCGAACGAGTCTGGCCATTTTCGTCTGACCTCTGGCATCAACAAGGCATTTTTGCCCTCAGAACTGCCGCTCACTGGATATTTTCTTTTTCGGACCATTCTCTGTAAACCCTAGAGATGGTTGTGCGTGAAAATCCCAGGAGATTAGCAGTTCCTGAAATACTCAGACCAGGCCGTCTGGTCTGAGCATGCCATGCCACGTTCAAAGTCACTTGAATCACCTTTCTTCCCCATTCTGATGCTCGGTTTGAGCTGCAGCAGATTGTGTTGACCATGTCTCCATGCCTAAATGCATTACGTTGCTGCAATGTGATTGGCTGATTAGGAATTTGCATTTAACAATGCAACAGTTGGACTAATAAAGTGGCCGGTGAGTTTAAGTCTACTGGCTTGCTGACAACTTAACCTGATTCTCAATGTACAACAACATTGTTTCATGCATTTCAAAAATTTCAGCTTGATATCTTGTTTGGTCTTCAAAGGACAAGTGCCTTTTTCACTGTTTAAGTAACGTTATTTTGTTCCTGAAATAAGTCTCACTCAGCCATTTCACTTTCCATTGAAGTCACGTCTTTGCAGAGTTATTGGAATCGTAGCCTATCCCTGTAATGGAGTCGTCAGGGCACCGAAATAAAGCCAGTAAATGCGTTCATTTCTCAGATGTTCGTTATGATTCGGTAATGCTATTCACATATCAAAATAAACAAAAGATCCTACTGATTCCAATGGCGCATGACATTCCTCTTTGTGATTAGTGGTTTCCGAATATTCCGGTGCATTTGGTCTAATCCATATTTCGCCCACCTCAAAACAAATAATTTCTTCTCCATATCAGAAGTTGTTTTCAGAACACTGTTCTTCTCAGTGCAATAAAATATGACAATGAACAACCTAATTATGCTGTCAGTACAGACAAATTATTATTGTGGTTGTTCTTATACTAGTATTGCCATTATTCCAGACAACCCCCTCTATGCAAATGTGAAAAGATATTGTTCTGGCATGCTTCCAATGGAGAGATATCTGTAAAAATGAAATTTCAGAATGTGACACTGAGACTGAAAATATAGGCTTGGACTTCCATGTTGTAGCCTAGGTAGCCTAATAAATTAGGCCTGCAGAAGTGTAGAAAATTGTTGTTGAGTATTGGTGCTCTGGTTAGAGATGTGTTCTCACATGTAGGCTAATGATCAGTTAACCACTCTTTGGAGCTTCAATATGATTCACGCTTGTTAATTCTATGTGCTAAGCTCTGCAGTGAAAAAAGTCCGGCCCCCGAAACAAGTTATAAAAACTGGAGTGGCCCTTGATGCCAAAAAGGTTCCCCACCCCTGCAGTATAGCCTCATCAGGGCTACCGCTATATGGCCAGGCTAGCACCGCCTAATGCTTCCGGCCAATTTCATTTGCCTCTGCCATATAGTCAGGAAGCTAACGATTTGCTTCAGTTTGCTGTGTCTCAATATTGTGACGACCCAATTAGTGAACAGAAATTTCAAACGATACATTCCAGCGGGTAACATGCATCACAGCCAAACAGTAGCGATGGTTGAAGCCACAAGCAAACAGTAGCAATTGGTTTTAAGCAAAGTATCTGCCTACTAGGAAGCAAACAAATCCAAATGGATAGAGATATATGCATGAAATAAGCGGCTGATGCATCCGGCTAACTGCTATAGTCAGGAGATCCCAAACTAGAGATGTGCTTGGCCCTAAAAGACACAAATGGCCTGGATAACCAATGAGTCACTCCCAGAGACCTTTTTATATGCTTTGTACAAATAAATGTCCTATTTTTTAACTCTTTTTGTTTCTGTGATTCTCAGCCTTATTGGTGGTTGTGCTTTGCTCCTTGTAGTAGGTGGTAGAAAAGGTAGCACCCCCACTGACTACTTTGAGTCAAGGTACAGAGAGCAGCACAATAGGGACATTTATGAGTAGTATAATTTCATATAATTCACAATAATAGACTTCGTATAATTCATATAATTCATAAATAGACCAGTCATAGTCCAAGGTAATCAGCAGGAGTGTCAGTCGGGGCAAGAGTCATAATGTGTGTTTCAGTGACCGTTTTGAAGTGTTTCCATTGTTGGCGCAATTACGACTGAGTCCAACTGATCAAACATGTTTGATATGATCTTAACCAGTCCGTTTCATGGTCGCTATGATACCAATTATGACATTAACATGCAGACGAGTCAGTTGTTAGGTTTGTGTTCATCAACAGACCTTTAGATTTTAGATGACTTTTTCCATTTTCTGTATGAAGTGGGGTATTCCCCTCAGGGAAGTGCTATAGAACTACAGTGTCTCACATCTTCAATATCTATTTCTTTTGTAAAGAAAAGAACAATGAGTGAATTTAAATGACTTATGATTAAATGACCCTTTTTATTTTATTTTTATACTGGGGAAAAGGTTTTCATCTTATTTTGTAATACCATATTATTTATTTATTTTTGTTTACTTATAACTTGGTAGGAAATGTATACAATTTTATTGATTTATTGATGTTAAGTGATTTGCCAGGCAGGGCTGTAAAATACAATTTTGTCACGTTATCAGGCTAGGAATTATGCACACAGCTGACTGTCATGTTTGTTCTAATCTGGGTCCAAGATGTGCCATGTGTTCCTTTGTTGAACATGAGAAGTGAAAATTGTTATCTCTCGACAAATGTCCTATTTGGGGACAATAAATTTGATCTTATCATCTACATTATAATGCATCATAATACATTATAATGTATCATTTTTACATGTACTGTATATAGACTTTTATCTAAGAGGCTACTTATGGTCTTTTCAAGGCCACTACATTTATAGTAATATGGCACCTACCTATAGTCAGAAACATTATACTACACAATCAATATTTATAACATCATGCTAAAATAAATCCCATTCAGTTTAAGAGGAACAGAAAAGTTAAACGTCTTTGCTACAGCAATTTATTTCTAGTGCTAATTCTAATTTGGCGTCTCAGTTCTACACACGTCCTGTAATGCTCTATGGCTCTATGTGCCACGATACTGAATCATCTGCGAAAGATGACATCACATGTAGACAGGCCACACAAAACTGCACTAAAATAACCCAGTAGCTGTCTACAGAGAGATCCATAGCCTGTTGAGATGAACGCCGCTTGAGATAAGGGCTGATCTTCTTGATGTTGTACAGTTCAGATATGTAAGGCTTGAAAACAACCATAATATGTACTCTAAAGATAGCAAAAAAACTACATTTAATTTTTCCCTGAAATATAGCATTCATAATAATACCCCAGCACTGGCTAATGCTGCATATTGCAATTGTTTAAATATCTTTTGATAGGCCAGCTGGAAATTCTGAGATGCCTGTGTGTGTGTGTGTGTGTGTGTGTGTGTGTGCGTGCGTGTCAGTGTGTGTGTGTATCTGTATACAGTGTAAAGTAAAGGATATCTCTCTCTTCACAGGTGTTTAGTAGGACTAATAATAGCCAAGATGGCACTAGCTGTGCCTAAAAGTGATAGTGAGTGTAGAACACCTCAGCCCCTGCCTGCAGTACGGCTGGCACATATGGGGGTGCTGTGGCTGCCCACTCTGAGCCTAACTTCCATCGCCCGTGTCCATCTGCTCCGCACTGTCCCACCTGGGCTACATGCTAACACTGCCGTACATTTCATGCAACAGCAAGGCAAACATTACCATGGATATTACAGTGCCATTCCACTGATCCAAACACTAAAACAATGTGCAGTACTGTAGCCCTATACATAAAATATGCATCATTTCATTATTTTATGCCAATGTTTCTTTATGTAAAATAAGCAAGTGTAAAACAAGTGACAACTAACAAAATGATAAGCTGCAATTCATCAGCAATAGGAAACATGGTTGTAGTTAATCAGAGCTAATGATAGAGATTTGACATAATAAAAATGTACACTAAAGTGGTATGACTTGTACAGCACAAATACAGTATATCAGTTGTGGAAGTCAAAGTAGTCATGGAAGCTTCATCATTTAGGCTACGTTTTTTATTATTAAGAAGGGACAGGAATTGAGGTTTTAAACACAGGAAATCTGAGTGTAACACCCTGTTTTGGTGAACTTTACAACATGCCCCCCCTTGGCTAATTTTTAAAACATAAGCTCACATTGCACCCTGCCACGCCATTCATGGTCAATGCCACTTCCGAAGCTGGCACTGACATTGTGCTGCATGCCCACAGCTATGCCAACTGCACTTCCTATGTCCATTTAAAGAAGACTGTCTGTGGTATGTATTACTGTAACACATTACTAAAGCATGCACCCTAAACCTCAAATAGCCAAATAGTTTAATAGAAAGAAAGATGATTGTAACTTAGTAATTAAGAATTAGGTCTACAATAGTATCATGCAACATAATTTAAGCTAATGAAACATAATGATGTAAAGATAAACCCTGTTTCACAATGAGAAATGTGTGTAAAAAAGCCTTAAGAGCTTTCAGTAAAATAATGTTAAATCCAGAGCTTCATAGTCACAAAATAACAGTAACATCCATTCATGACATTGTTGCTTTCATCCAAAGTCGACAGAACAGATTATGCACCACATGCATTTCTACACTCTGAGGCTCACATTTGTGTTCTTAGTTTTGAAAACACTGTTCTACCCTGGTCTACCTCTGTCAATTCAACTCTAGACGCACCATCCATGCCAGCATGGCAACGTTTGACCAAGAAAACAAGCCTCCAGAGGGAGCTGTAATTCCAGTCAATTGACGTGATAAGAAAAATATTCCACACAAAAACTAGAAGTAGGACGTCATTAAAAGCTAGATTAATTAACACAATATATAGCCCATTTTACAAAAGACATCTTGTAAAATATTTTGAATCCTTTTACATACGTTATTAAGTTTAATAAAAAGTCTTACTCACAGTTCTCACTATGAAAGTCTGGAACAAACTGTTCATCGTTCTCCAGAGCTAGAGCAGAAAAGATAAGAGAAGGCTAATGGAATATTACACAAATATGAAATGGGTCAAAAATTGCAATATGCAACATATGACCAGTATGAACAGAGCTTTACACTCATTCATATGAGTGTTCCACTATGAAAGTTTACAATCAGTTTCATACACATCTGAATTCCCTTATTAAGAAAAAAAGATTTCAAAATCATGAGGTATGTTACTAGGGTAAAAAAATACAAACATTTTTGACATTTCTGCAAATAAAAAGATGAAACATCAATAAGTGAATGTGATCAGGATAGTATTGTGTGATTGTTGAAATTTAAAGCATGGAAGTGAGAATGACAGAGGACACAAAGCGTGCCCACCATGCAAGCTAGGTGGAGGGGGACGTGTGCCATCATGAGAAGAGATAGCCTAAGAACAGAAAAGGGAGAAACAGCTGGGATCCTGGCATGGACTGTGCTATAGAATGCTGTGTTATCTTTAGAGAAATATTATAGAGGAGGTGATGAAGGCCAACTGAAAAATGTTTATGATAGTCTTGCTTATTCATAAAAATATGATTGTGTTGTGATTATGAACGCATAGCCATTGATGTGTTTAGTGACATTTATATTTTGTATTTTCCTTGGCAAACTATAACTATTTGATTACTAAATCAATCAATTTTAGTATATAGGTCATGTTAAATAACATCTAAAACATCAGATGAGGACAATGCCCCACTGTTGTGGAACATTAAATCATCCCTTGATTTTTTTTTTAGCTATTTTTCATTTATCTTGTAATTTTTAAAGCTAAAACTAGAGACCTATCAAGCACTAGCATGCTATCTGAAGTACAATCCGTCTCCATAATGATCTCTTATTTCCAATTACAAGATCCAATCAATCTTACACATGGGTGCGGTAATGTAGCTCTTTCCTTTACTTTAATAGACAGGAAGTCATCTTTTAAAATTACACAGTTGAGATGTTCATCTCAATGATATGAGCTCGGCAGGATTATATTTCTTTCAGGAATATCTACATTGGGACACTTCTTCCTTGCAGAGCAACTAAAATATTTAAAAGATGTCTTATTCTTTAAGATGCCCCCTGGTGATAAGGCTATACAATGTACAGCTGAGATAGGGCATGAAAAATGCCCACCCAAAATATTTTTGAGCAGCACCCATTTCACTTTAAATATCTTATCATCTACCTAAAACAAATTGAAAGTATTTTAAGTTCATGAAAAAGGAAATAAGTTATTGGAATAGTTAGTGGCCCCCATTCATCTGTTGGCTTTGGTCAAATCTGCTTTTTGTGCACCCAAAATGAGGAGCTTTCAATATGGCTTTACAAAAACATTTCAGTAAGTAAAACACCTACAGCATATAGCCTACAATAAAGTACAAATGCAATAACTGAATTTAAAACAGAAGCATCAAATGCATATTCTGTATTGATTATGGGGCATTTCTCCCTTATATTTGGACATGATTTTCACTAATCTTTTTTGTCAATATAAAATTCTAAAATAGCCTACTGCATTACTGTATTACAAAGATAAGTATAGAATAACATAATTCTATGTAGGGCTATCCATATTCTATATCATATTTGCTTAAAATATATTTTGTAAAATTGTAAAATGCAAAAAACTCTGATATCTCTCTTTTGATAATTTGTACTTGGTGTTCAAAAATGCTATTTCATCCATAACATAAGTGTATTGTATTCATTTCATGACACTTCAGCAAATTGCAAATTTACATATTCTAAAACTAAATACAAAAAATATATAATTTCATGTTACAATTAATTTGTGAATATACATAGGATATAAGACTTCCCTTGATATTTTTGCATGGAAAGACACTAAAACATATCAACCGCTGAATAATGAGTTTGTTCACATAAGGTAATAATCAGAAAATATATAGTCACACAAAACTGACTGGAATTAAATTTATAATGGGAATGAGCATTCACTAACCTACAGGTCTGCGCTGCAAGCTGGTAGGAAAGAAGACACTGGTGCTTATGTCCTGAAGCATCTTGTTCGAATTACCCCAAAGTCAGCCAATCTTGCCATTAGAGAATAAACAAATTAAGAAAAAAAGTCCACACTGGTGGCAAAATGATGGACTTTCAAACGGATCCAAATGGATCCAAAACAGTAAAAGGGACAATGGCAACAATTAATCCCCAGCACTGGAGACTGAGACTCCCTCACAGTGAAAGAAAAAGAGGAAATACTGTAACAGAGATCCAGAAAACAGAGGCAGACATACACTAAGGAGAGTGCACAATCACAAAACTGAAGAAAGCAGTACAAAGTGGTCCGGTACAGTAAAGTGAGTGGGATGCAGTGTTTGCCAAGAGTTAAAAGGGGTTTGAAGCATGCTGTTCAGCAAGAGGGCAATATGTGATGACACTTTGGGTAGTCCTCTCAGCTGCTGCTTCAAAAGTTCTCTAGCCTACATGCCACACATGGTGCCTACATGTACAGATTCTAGTCGAGACATTAATTGGCTGGAACAACGACAACTTCATGCTCATGCTCCACAGACAAACAAACCTCGGATTCCAAACACCAGCCCTCTCATGAGTTTCATTTGCATCCAACTCATTTGACTAAACATCCAGTCCAAACATGTGGACATCATTCTATCTCTCCCCCATGCCCCCTTAACGCCTACCTGAACACAGCCTGGTCTCCGGCAACTGATCAACATCCAGAAGTAGATCTGAAACAAAATAGAAACATATACATTTGACTTTGGACCTCATTGATGGGGTTAAGATGAAGTTTAGAAAAGCAACCAGCTAACCAGATTGCAAATCAACTTGTCAAATGCACTTTTAGTGTTCATCCTAATTCCAACCTTACCCTTATACCTAATGCCAGGTAAGAACAAATGCGTTTTGGCTTTTTGACATTGACTGTATTCTCACCATTCTCACAAGACTCTCTATGGATTCTAAGTCATGGAGGTGGGCCATACAAATAGGCTACAGAAGAAATGTTGATGTTGACTATTGCTGAGAAGGAACTGGCACAGGTAATTTCACAATATAACTTATGGGATATATAATAGCCTAGTAATAATAATAATAATAATAATAATAATAATAATAATAATAATAATAACAAGAAGAAGAAGAAGAAGAAGAAGAAGAATAGGCCTGATAATAATAGCCTAGGCTAATAATAATAGCCTAAAAACGAAGATACAAACAAACAACAACAACAACAACAAAAAAACACCAGAGATTTGGGCCACATGACAAAAACTATGCAGGATATTTAGCTACCATGTTTCTTAATAGATTTAGATAGCCTAACAGTTTAGCCAAAGAGAGAATGTTTCCTGTAGGCTATAAATCTGATCACTTGTTCAGTGTCTTAAACAATATTTAAGGCCTATTATTACAATTTTTGCTGGTCGATTTTATCTGACTCACATGAGGTTTATTGAGAGGTAGCCTACTTTTTGGTGGTAAAATCCGTCCATGTTCTTTGTCCCATCTAACTGTTTAGATATGCCTCTTCATGATGCTGTCCCATCCGCCCTTAAAATAATCAAAAGCTGAATTTGCGGTGAGGAATAAAAACGTGCATTACTTTTACAACTGATTTACTATTACGTGTGCATGTAAGTATTAATATCTCTTAAATAAATCAACGTTTTAAAAAATAATTGAGCTCGTTAAAAGTCACAACAAGCCCGGGATCAAATTGAACTCAGTCGCCTAAGAGAACGAGGGGTTGACGTATCTTTTCCTAGTTCAGCCAGTTTAGTAGGCTATTCTACCACCTTGACACAGTTCCGAACACAATCGGCCTTTGAAATAACTTGGAATAACGCGTCCATCGTCTGTTAACCGCGTTCATTTTAACCAAAGCATCATGTAAATAAATCGTGAGAGGTGCAGATCTCAACTTACCGAGCCAATGTTTTCATGTGAGCTTCACCTGAGTAACTTCAAACATGATAACGTGTGCATAGATGGTGCGCTCGTTTAATGCTTCTTCTCTTCATAACCTACTGCACGGCATTCGACGGTGTCTTTCATGTCGCCCATCGAAACACCCGGAACCCTCTCCGATTGGCTGCTTTGTATTTGTTGAGTTTCATTTAACTGTCAATCAGGATTGTGCGGGACTCCCTAAGGGACATTAATAGGCTTCCTTCAGAGGAGCTACAAATGGGTTTATTTCCCCTTTGTTTTCAACAAGCTAGGTCATTTTTCGCTGCCCTGTGCCTACAAAGGCATAGTAACTGACCTGCTAAACATTCTCATGCTTTTTTTAAATCAATGTTTAACACCTAACACTATAATCAGAAAATCTGTGGCTGAAATAAAGCACCGAATTGTTTCCAAACCATCAAACTATAAGCTAGCCTATATCTAGGCCTACATTGTATTGAACTGGGATGGTGGACCGAAATACTAGCACACAGAGGTCATGGAAATTGCTACATTTCTCATTGTAGTGTCATCTTTTCATGAAACCATGCCATGTGGTAACTCTTTTAGAAAAGCAATAACCCGCTGGAGTCTAAGTACATTTTTGCCTGTTTTACCACGGCTAAATGGAATGGAAGCATAAGCGTAGAGAATGCAATCTGCAATCTGCAGTTCTAGACCTTACATTAAATTGCCAATTCATTATGCAATTTCAAATTGCTATACTTTTTTTACAAATTGTAGCTTATGTTAAAGGGCTACTCGACCTTATTTCGGGAAATTGTTTATCTGTAGTCAACCGCTAGTTAAAAATGAAAATACATGGCATTTTTTCTCTGCGTTTGCAATGTCTAGTTTTACGGTGTAGGCTATTTAACATAGGCTACAGTAGCATTGGAAGTCTATGGTAGCAAATAGCAAATCGTACACTTGTAGCTTGAAAATGATATGCTCTTTCTTGAATAATACTTGGGCGTAATGCAAATATGTAGCCTAAATATCTAAAAAGGTGGTCTGTTCCTTTAATATGCAAAGTGACAAACCAATACTGAAATTGTCAATCTGAAGTATTTTGGTCAAAAGAATTGAATAAAAATGGATTAAATTGCATTCTATTTTGCTGTGCTATTTCAGTCTCAAAACTCAAATGGCATTCATTTTTCATTTTGCATTTCAGTTTTCAATAAATAGTTTCATCTGTCAATTAGCCTATTTTTTGCAATTGTTGCAAATGTTTTTTAAATATCATATATTTATTTATATACAATTTAGCCTATATTTTGGCAAAATGGCAAAATGTTTAGGCAGTTTTGATGCATCTTATTTGTAATGGGAAAAGAAATAGCGCCCCCTGTGATTGCATAGCACTTTGCCATTAAATTGATAGTTCAATTTGCAATCTGAAGAGCAATCTGTCAGTTCCTCATCAAGGCGGGACATAGGCTACTTCTACTTCTACTGTAAAGTCCCTTTACAGGCTCCAGAGCTCTGCTGCTCCGTTCAGAGCCGCAGCTATGTTTCTCCGCCTAGAGATGGAGTAGATATTTGCTGCTCGCCCAGACTTAGCTGCAGACAGATGTTGTGCGCACTGCGATTTGACAACTTGGGCCAAGTACCGGTGCTATAGTATGCATGGGGTGGGGAGACCGAAAGAATTGGAGTAGGCAGCTAAAGTCATGCAATGATGATGACCAAAACTGGTTAGGGTTGTTGCCGACTTGGAAACGGAGGGTGGCCCATTCCATTCCCAATCAGTGGACAATGGCTAAAATTGAGCTGCACCTCACTGTGTGCTGTGCTGTGTGTGATCACTAATTTACAATTGGGTTAAAGGCAGAAACGAAATTTCCCTACCGTGATCAAAAACAGTATTCACTTACAGTATGTGTGTGTGTGTGTGTGTGTGTGTGTGTGTGTGTGTGTGTGTGTGTGTGTGTGTGT
>JASCIP010000008.1:16391177-16402823 GCA_034783695.1 Sardinella gibbosa | reverse complement strand
GTTAACTAAATGGACAAACCACTGGTGTACACCTACAGGGCATATTAAAACAAAGCTGTCAGTAGATCTTTCAAACATTTCTCCGAAATGGAAATTCTTCAAAGTTCAAAAACTTGAAAGACTACATTAGCCAGGTTTCCATCCAACTTGTTAATGCGCTTTTAAGCTATGTGAACAAGAAATCCTTTATGGAAACACCTGCAAAGTTGCATCGGTCCCTTAATTCCACCATAAATTCGATTTGCTCCATGGAGGTGGTTTACCTTTTGATGCGAATAAGGCATATGCAATTAAACTCAACGGAAACAGTTGAATTAGCGAATATTCGCATTAACCGCATTTCTGTCCATAGACATTAATTCCACAGCTGGTCAGAACACGTCACTTGATTAGCCTAACCTTCATTTCTTATTCGCATTACACAGTTAATGAATGATTTTTATACGAATAATATGAAATGCGGATTAAGTTTGGATGGAAACCTAGCTATTCATTTACTTTTGAACACTTGGACAAGTATTGCACGCATTTCCTTCCCTGTGTGACTTACTAATAGATTTCCCGGGGTAAAGCTTGGCTTTGGGATATCCAGGCACATTGGCTTCGTCTTTAGCTCTCAGAGTGTCTAACTCATGCTTAATGATGTACTGGCATTCTGCCACACTCAGGAAGCCGTCTCCATCACCTGCACAAAGACAAGCCACACTCTCACTCACACACTCTCACTGAAGCTCCAGCTCTACAGCTGCCTGTCGCACAATTAGCTCATGTGAAGGGATGGAAAGAGGGCAATGTATCAGAGCAATGACATTGCCAAGCATGGCTGCCATTGCACAAACTGTGATCAATTTTTCTATTTAGAAAAACAATTTGATGAACAATTGGTTCAAACAGAGCTGAAAACAAAGAATATACAGTCCACAGAGCTAAGGAATGACACCCAGACCAAAACACTCACCCTGAAAGTCTTTGAAGTTGTCTTTGTTGGTGTATGTGAAGCCCCGCATGGAGCCGTCATTGAACTCCTTGAAGAGGCCCACATCCTCGGCCCCGTGCAGCAGCCTCTCACGGGTGGAGCCCACCAGGAACACATTGGGGTTGCCCTTCTGACCATCCAGGCCTCCAGTCAGCTGCTGCTCCACCAGCAGCTCAGAACCTGACAGAGCCAAATACCAAACCAGCTAAGGAAGTTGAAACATATATTGATTTACCTATTACCAAGACTGCACTAGACCATATTTAACTAAAATTATTTGACAAACACATATTTCAAAAGTTATTTAGATTCAATCATTAAAAATATGATTTTTTTAAAAAAAACATTACAATTGAAACATATAAGTGTATGTCCTTTTCATTTTCTATTCAAATATGTTGAAATAATGTAGTTTTACAATAAAACATCCATCTCTGGATGAAAATAAAAATGTGTTATAAACCAATGGTCTTTTGTACCTTTTCTTTCTATGTTACTAATCACTAATAATGACATTATCACACAGATTTTTGAGATACTGAAAATATATATTGTGGATGTTTGTTTTGGAAAGAAAACTAAGACTATGTTAGCCAGGCTAGTGCTGCCCAGTGCTTGAGCTAAATAGTTTGCTAAAGCACAGCTACAGTGGGATTTCTCCATTATGGTTCCTTCCGATTTTTTTCAGCAAGGCAATTAACTTATAATGTGAAAGAATTTAGTGCACCAGGCTAAGACTATGCACCACCACCAAAACCAAACTAAAACAGGAAAGCCTGGGGAACCATTATGTTTCATTTTTCATGAGTATATCAAGAGTATTAAAAAGAATGTTCAAAACTGTGTCCCCTGTTTTCTTAAGGCCAGTTCAAACCAAAGATTTGCAACAGTCCTAGACGGTTGCAGAGAGGAGTTGCGGTGGTGTGAATGATAAGTTGCAAGGGGTTGCAAGCAGTTGCAAGCCATCGCAAAAGATTCAACATGTCAAATCGCAGTTGCAGAATTTTAGAATGTTGCAGCAAGTTGCTGGTTTTTAGAATGTTGCAGTTCGTCTTGTCGCGGATCTTTAGATTGAACTGGCCTTTAGTAAACAAATGAGCTCAAACAGAAAACACTAACATACCATCGAACTGAAAGGATAACTTCAAAACTAAGCTTGTCTAGCACTGCCACTGCTAATGTACGTGCTCATCTTACTCCATGCTGGTACACTGAGTGGGTCTGGAAATGGCACAGGCACAGTGCAGATGATTTGTAAATAGGCAGCACATGTTCTGGGGAATGTGGAATGCAACCGAAATAGCAGAAAAGCTTAATTGATGTGCCAGGCAGTCTGTGGGCAGACAACTGCTGGGTTCCATCCACCTCCATGATCAACTGTCCAATATGGGCCATACTGTATGTGCTATATGTACATCATATGCAAACACATTCTACAAGTTTGGCCGACATAAGAGCATTTTAAAAACGTCAAAGGTTTTAGATAATAGGAATGTGACACTGAGCCCTTGTCTACATCTCATCATGGACCTCGACAGCAGATTGGATGCTGAAAAGAGTATGCATTATATTATGAAAAGGATCCCATCAAATCTCCTCATGAAATGGTTATATCTAAATAGGCAGGCCATGCCAATACAGTTGCATGTGTGCATGGATGTGAAATAACAAACTCTTACCAAGCAACCATTGAAATGTGAGAGTAACATTTCATTCACCTCCACCTCACCTGTGAACCTTTGCCATAATAACAGCAGCACTGCTATCAGCTTACCTCCATTCTGCTCCTTGTCTCGTATCCTGCCTAGCAACCATTTGATGGCCTCCTCACTGGTGTCCTCGGCCAGCTCCAGGACCACCATGGGGGTAAAGACTGTCCCATCACTGTCAGAAACTGACCAGCCACTTTGCATTTTCCCACTCCCTGTGCTGTAAGAAGACCAGGGATAGGACTCATAAATAAAACATATCACCAGGACACTGACACTGAGGCACTGTCTCTTTGGACTAATAGAAACTGTTGAGTTTTATGGCTGGGCCACTAAAGTGCCTTCCTATGGCATATGCAAATGTTTAGTGAACTGAGAGCTTACTGCAACTGTTGTACTTGAGCTTGCCTATGTCTTCCATAAAGTTTTATAACTGCTGTTTGCATTCAAAATATAGGCTTTTACTGTGAACCATACTGTACTCTGTCGCTTTAAATGATTACAGCACTACTTGCACCAAACAGCCTACGAAGACAGACACTTCTTGATTCAGGGGAGAAAAAAATACTAATCAATAACGTTACCTTGCAGTGGGCAACGTCTGCAGCATGAATCACTTCAACTTAGTTACTGACTGTGGGTCAGTCATATGAGTAATGACTAATATTGTAGCCTATGTTACAACACTTGCACGAACATACAGCCGCAACCTGACAAGCAGCATTGTTTTAAAAGGCGTGTTGAACAGATCCGCTACCTAGGAGGTAAAGGCCACTGCACTGCCTGCCACGCTGGAGAAAACGCCCTACTAATGCGCTGCATTTCCTACAGTAAGTCATTGTAGGAGACTTTAAGGGAAATCTCTGCAGCATATCCAAGTTAGCTTCGTGACAGTAACGATTTGACAGTACCTACCACAACATATGGGCGGGGCGGAGCAAGTTGAAGTTAGAAGTGGATTTGTGATGTTAGGGATGGTGGTAACCACTTCAAAAGCACACAAACTCACAATACTCCTAAGTAATATAACAGTCTGCAGTGACAGCTCTGTTGTCTTATTTGTATGCTATTGGTAGGCAAGAGCTAGCTAACGTTACACTGCTAGGCCCTAGCTCGAACAGCATAGCCAGTGTACTCACCGTATGGCTTAACGCCACAAGTGTGGAGTCTGAAAACCTTTTCACTGAAAATGACAACTGTCCATCTGTTGTGGGATCAAGAAGGCAAGTACACGCACGTTTAGTTATGTCTTCTACAACTGACTGGGACCATACAAAGTTAGCCTCACTTCCTCCACGTCATCGCGGAGACCGGCGCAAAGCAAAAAAAAAAAAACGAGGAAGGCAAGCTTCTTAACCTTACAAAGTAAAAACACACCCACCCACCGATTATGGACAGGTCATTCACGGATTCACACCGGTGATTTTCACCGTAGGAAACGTTAGGCTAATCCCCATGTACATTTTTTAATTGATAGCGACCATGTCTACTTGGACAACACGAATGAATAAGTGTTAAAGTTACAGCAAGCTGGAATGGTTGGTCGTGTGTGCGCTGTGCTTGTCGCGACACTGTAACAAATTGTAACACATTCTAGGAGAGTTTCCGTGAGGGCATTTGTGGTCGGCGCGGGACTGGTGCACGCTAGTGCTAATCGTGACGTCATGCGACGTCGAAAAATGGCCGATGAAAATGTGTCAATAGACAGGGGGTAAGTAAAAAACAGAAACTCTATAAACATTTTTGACACAGTATACCACCAGCCTATTTGAACGAGTTATACTCTTTAGACTTGGAGCTTTATAGTTTTTTCAGTGGCCTTCTAAAGGCTGTAATGTAGCCTATCGTTGCCTTATTCACCTCTAACTTGGTACGTTACAGCGTCAGTCAATCAATCACTTCTTCAGCTGCTGTCAAAGTTTGCTTTTAACGTTAGCTCATGTTTGATCATGTTTGCTTCGGCTGTAATGGTTCTGCTAAAGGTCAGACTCCCTAACCCATGATGACAACACAACATGCACACTAAATACCACATAAAAAAACGGAACAGACAGCCTGTTATTGTAATAGCCTTGGGGTAAATTTTCTCTACTGCGTGAATCAGGGTCTGTTTTCTCGTTTTAAACATATCTGATCTCTCAAACAAGACATATTCTGAGCTGAGCTTCTTAGAGAGGAGAGTGATATGTGAAGCACTCTTGTGGAAGTTGTCGCCTTTGTTATAGTGGGCAAGGAACGACGGCTCTTGTTGTGAAATGCTGCTGATGGACTCAAGTCTGTTGGGAATATGGCAGGAGGGTTAACGTTAGCACTACTGCATATATTCAGAAAGAACAGTTCTGGGTGTTTGGACACAAGGAGTTTGGACCTGCTGTAGCCTATAGTTTGCTTATTCCAGCAAAATGTAATCTTAGTTTATGGATTTGTTGTCTTTGTTTTCATCTTCATCCTTCAGCTTTGCTTAAGAGATCATATCTCATTAACGTGTTACCTACTTTTGATGTACAATTCCTGGACATTTCTGACAGGTCCTGGTGGATTAGTAGCTGGCTGCCTTCCTGGTGTCCAACTTCCAGCAGCCAATTGAAAGATGCTGAAGACAAGATACTACTCCGTGAGTGGCAGTGTCTGCTTTCTTGAGTTCTCTTCCATTTCACTTGAGCTTTATTCTAATTATTCAAGAAGAGATTATTCAACCTGGTTTTCATGTCTATACTCTTGGTGATATATTGAAAGTCATTAATGTTCTACAACCTTCTATGGGCCTTGCCCAGAATGGCTTTTTATGACGTGACCGAGCACATGGCACACATTAGTCTCCAACTGCACCAATTTCTCGTGTCTCTCTCTAGCTGTCAAAAGCAAATTCTCCAGGCAGTATGTGCCCATCTCAAATGGGAACGTTCTGTCAACACTGGCCTTTAGTGAGAAAGCAGGTGGTGAGTCCACCCCTCTGGTGTTGCTGCACGGCTTCGGTGGGGGTGTGGGCCTGTGGGTGCTCAACCTGGACGCCCTGTCCCAGCAGAGGCCCGTCTACGCCTTTGACCTGCTGGGCTTCGGCCAGAGCAGCCGACCGCACTTCAGCAGTGATGCGCAGGAGGCAGAGCTGCAGTTTGTGGAGTCCATGGAGCAGTGGAGGAGCGGCGTGGGGCTGGACAAAATCATCCTGCTGGGACACAACCTGGGGGGGTACCTGGCGGCCGCATATGCCCTCAAATACCCAGCCAGGTAGGTCGCTACAGCACAGCCCTGCATGCGGAACTAGACCTTTTAGTGTTGTTTCTTTCTTATTTTCTGTCTTTGTTGTTTGGGGGGGGGGGTTGATAATGAATCGAATGGCCTTTAGGGATGCAGCAGTACATGGGCGCCAGTCCGATAATTCACTTCAAAACAAGTGTTGTCTGCCTCGGTCTTCGTAGCTAAAATAATTCTTTCTTCTCTGAAATAGCCAAGCTCTGAGTGGCCATATTTGTCTTGAAGGCCTAAATGGGCCTGAATCAATGCGCACAGTACATTAGGGCTGGGTCCATTACAGCCCCTGTTTTTATTAGTCCTAAATAATAACTCCAGCAAATCCATGGCCAATGGCTGAAGCCTGAAAGGTTTGATTTAACAGTAAAAACAAGCAGTATGCAGTACTCTGCTCTACTGTGGAATAGTACTGCGTATGCACCAATGACTTGATGACTTAATCATCTGGGTACATTTTCTCTGCTCCAGTAAGAGAAGATTTAGATATGTGGTGTTGTGCTTTAAGGCGTTGCTGGCATAGGAAAGACTAGACCCATTGTAAGATTAGTTGCCGTTAAAGGCCAATAACCAAGATTGAACCAAATAGCATGCTAGTGTGGGGCCGAACAGGGCTTCAGTGTTGGCTGGGGTGTGTCATGCTCTTGTGCTGACATGTGCTATGCTACTGCTCACTGACGCTACAGAGTGAAGCACCTGATCTTCGTGGAGCCGTGGGGCTTCCCTGCGAGGCCGGAGCCTGGGGATGAGGACAGACCCATCCCCATCTGGATCAAGGCCCTGGGGGCCATGCTCAGCCCCTTCAACCCCCTGGCAGGCCTCAGGGCTGCCGGCCCACTGGGTAGGCATGGCACCTTTCTCTTGGTATTCAGATTTATTAGCCAGACCAGATAGGCACTGTTGAAGATACGGGACACGCATGTCACTTGAGAAACAGAGCTCCAATGGTCGCAGTGACCAGTTAGACATTACATGCAGCTAATTTGGAGGTATCTATAGTTGGGGTTTCTAATCCTGAATTCCTTTTCAGCTCCTTACATAGCATTTTGAAATTGCATATCATGGTTCACTGCTGCACTTAAATGAATTGTATTAATAAACGAAAATATGGTGTTTCATGCTAGAAGATTTCATGCTGTAGTGGGAGTAATGAGGAAGCAGATTGCAGGTGTGTGAGTCATGCCTGTGCTCATTGCCCTTTGGGAGGTGTCCTGGTTTCAGTGTGGATGCAATTCTTTACTGTTTCAAGCTTTGGGGCAGTATCTTCTTTTTGTGTCTCTGGACACCGGACCACAGACTAAGATCAAAGTGTGGAAATAAGATATAGACATACTGTACTGTAGGTGTGTACTGTGTAGATTAGCAATGCATGTGCCTATGTGAGTAGCCATCACATGTGGACAGTATGTGCTCAGCTCATGGGACTCTCCTGTGGTCTGCAGGTCCAGCCCTTGTGCAGACGCTGAGACCAGACTTCCAGAAGAAATACGTCTCTGTGTTTAGCGACAACACTGTAACAGACTACATATACCATCTCAATGTGCAAACCCCAAGGTCAGTCACCTACAAATGATGTTCGTGAAACATGGATCTGCCCTGTCTCATTTCTACTAAAGTCATTTCTTGCTTTTGTTAATGCTGTGGGATTATTTGGCCTTGATGGAGACATTTGTTTCCAAAGTTCCTATTTTGTTGCAGTAGCTTTATTATCATGTCTAGAGCACGGTGTCTTTTAAGGAGCCTATTGTGCTCAGTGCTCTACATTGCCAATGCTTTGTCTCCACCAGTGGTGAGACGGCTTTCAAGAACATGACGATTCCCTACGGTTGGGCCAAGCGGCCCATGCTGCAGCGTATTGGCCTGATCCACGCCGACATCCCCATGACCATCATCTACGGCTCCCGCTCCAGCATAGACGGCTACTCCGGCAACTCCATCAAAGAGCTGCGGCCAAACTCCCATGTGGAGATCATTGTATGTGTAGCCATGGTTCAGCCATGATTCAAAACAACTGGGTTATCAGTGATTGTGTCTGTGGTAGCTGCTAGATAAGATGTTCTTCTTGTCTCAGATGTTGTAATCTATTGCGCAACACGGCAAGACATACAGTACAGTAGAGTAGTCACGCTCTCTGTGGACAGGATGGTCAAGTATCTTTGGAATGACTTCAACATTTTTATAGTTATATAGATAATTGTCTTTACATTCGTTTCAAGTTACTTTTTTTAAGGCGGTTCAGTTTCATGTATCAGATTAAGTAGAGCATAAGTGCAGTACAATATCTCTGTTAAGACACCACAGAACATTCCAGAATATGCCAGCTATTCTAGCTAGTTGGCCCAGCAACTTCTTATTCTGTCCCTGTTTTTTCTCTCCAAAAGGCTATCCGTGGGGCTGGCCACTACGTGTTTGCTGACCAACCAGAGGACTTTAACCAGAAGGTGCTGCATGTGTGTGAGGCACTGGAGTGAAGAGGAGAAGGGTGGGCTTCCACCCCCACAGCAGCTCAGCTAAAGGGGCCTGGGCCTGGGCCTCGGCTTGGGCTTGGGCTTGGGCTTGGGCTTGGGCTTGGGCTTGGGGAAAGGATGGGGAGATAGCAGGCCTTCATGGAAGGACCCTCAGAAAATCATGTGGCCTTTTATTCTTCGTTCCCCCATGAGGCCTTGGCAGAAGAGGGTTTTTTTAGGGAGCAGAATTAACATGGACATTGTTTTGATTTTCGCAACTGGGATTTCAATTTTGTGTTTATAAGGCTTTTTGATGCCCTCAGGAGTTTGAAAGTGTGCCTTCAGAGGTTGATATTTTTGTGAATACGCATAATGTAAATTAAGTATTTTATTTGCACTAAACAGTTGCCATATTCGTGAACAGTGCCTATTTGACAAATTAAATGTTATCCCTTATAGTTTCAGAGCACAAAGTGCAATACTCACTAAGACACAGTAAATATTTAATACTAAACTTTGAAATGGACCATTGAGAGTATTGCCACAGACCTAATTAGCCATAGAGTCGATATGGAACATGTATTTTGTAAAGTGCTTATTCATAATCCGGCTCATTTCAGGTGTCCTTATGAAACTGTGATGGTGTAATTCCACTGTATCTTTTAAGCTTGTTATTGTTAGAGTACACAGTCTGGATGTGATCTCAGAATATGACATGAAACATTTGTAATGTAGGCTAATTTGTGTGTTATCATTACACATTTACACTCTCTGAGATAGTGTAGGTAGAAATGATTGAATTGTATCAGAGTCCTGTAACTCTTACTAATTACTGTGAAGTATTAAGTCCGCAAATATCATAACCATATTTATAATTTTTAATGGGATTTCTTATCTTCAAACTGAAAAACTAATTAGAAAGCCATTGATCTGTAGGACAGCTCTTCAGTGGTGTAGCGCTGGGAGCTGTGTGGGCTGCACAGGCAGAGGGAATGGACTGGACCGGACCATACGTCAGGGTGTTTACTTGTGCACCTGTGCACAGAATCATGTTTCAATGTTTTGGAGCTATAATTGTGATTAATCACTTAATTTGATTGATTACATTAATTATCCCTATCTTACTATTTTAACTGGTCAGGTATCATTGCTTTCCAACAGTGGTTTTGTCTGTCTGCTACCATCTTAGGTTGACAGTCTATGAAAGAAGCCTTTAGCAGCTAGGAAACTAGAATAATTATCGATCTACCTGTCTGTCTATCTATGCATAGCCTGGCACCTCAACTGCCTGACAGTAAGCGCTCATATTGAGAGCTCAGGGGGTTTATGGGATGGTTCCTGGAATCACAAAGGATTCTCTCTAGCTGTGTCAGTAAGTAGCACATCATATATATGAGTCTACACTAGTAGATGTGAGACCGCCCAAAGAACATTGGAACCAAAATCAGCCATAAGAGGCCTGAAGCCATATACTGTAACACTCACCATGGAAAACTAATCTATCTACCTCACCCTGGACTAACATTTATTCAAATGACAAAACGCACACATTACATGACACCAGTCTGCTTTCTCTATACTATACATGTTGTTGCCTTAAATATCTTTGGTCAGGGCTGTAAAATGCCAATCTGCCCGTCAATGACGTCATTGTCAGCATTGTAACAGTACTGTGTGCCTGATGACTGATGACTACTAGCCCACTGGAGCTGCACTTAGAGTGTCTATCCTGGATACCCTTTTTGAGAGAGAGTGTTTTCTTTGGCAGACATTATGAATGTAATAAATGTTGAATTAATAAAACTTTCTTGCATTTAAATAGTCTAACAAATGTGGTTTGTCATACCCATATCTATGATTTGAAAAGTGATGGCCCTGTACTGTACATAACTCCGTTAACCCTGTTCACTCAATGTTTGCAGTGACCCCAGTGTTTTAGTAATCGGTGTGAAGGTTCATGGCCCTTGTGCCCACAGCGTGAGAGTAATGCCAAGGAGGAGGTTTCTGAGAAATGAACTGGAGTAGAGTCCAGCCGTTCTCAGTCAGTTCCACCCCCAGTCCAGCAGAGGGCACAAACAGCCTTGGAAAGGCCAGCCCTAGAGATTGGAGCTACTGTTGAGTCATTACTGCCCTTAGCATTTAACCTTTCTGCTAACTCTGTATTAGTGGAGCACTCTACAGCATTGTCTCGCACAGAAAAGAAGAGGTGTTTTCAAATAAATTATGTTTTCTGTTCCCTGCCACGGAATAGATAAGCCTTTTCTTCACCACTTTCTCTCTTGCATGTCAGGGGAACAGCATAGGTTTGCCATTCCCCTTCACACGACAAGAAGGAGAATGTGCAGGGAAATATTTGCTACTTTTGCAAGAGGTCAAAGCAGACAAGAATCGGTCTTGCTTGTCCAGAGTGGATTAGTAGTGAGTATGTAGTGTGTGTAGCCTGCCCCATGTGTAGCACATGATGCATGCAGAGTAGTGCTCTATAGGCTGGCGTCTATAAGACCAGAGGAGGTCTTTACTGAGCCTTGGGCAGACCAGTTGAAACAAGTTGCTAGGTTACCAGCCTGGTGCCTACATTAGATTTTTTTTTTTTAAATCCATCCCCCTCGCCCACCTCTCTCTCTCTCTCTCTCCCTCTCCCTCCTTCATAAACACACATGCGCTGTGCTTTTTTTCTCTCTCTCTCTCTCTTCCCCTCTCTCATATACACACATGCGCTTTCTCTCCATCTCCTCCTCTACACATAGGCTACATGCCATGGTCTCTTCTCTCCTGTGCTGTGCAGGATTGCCACTCTCTACCCATCCTCCTCCCTGGTCCAACTCACCACATGCCCCAATAGTGTTCTCATGTACTGGGGCAACTAAGGCACACGGATATTCCATGTGCTCATCTTCAGTGGCTGATATTGCAGATTTAAAAGAGAGAATTATAGAAACAATGCTGCCATGCTTCACTGCTATGAGGGTTTACTGTGAAGTTCAGCTGAATTCAGTCATGAAGGGGCCATCGGATACATGCCAACTAACACTAGGCTGAAAAAAAAACATGCCCTTGAAATTTTCAATAACGACACAACCCCAACCAAATAAACAAACAACATCTTGCTTCCACACAATAAAAAAAAATCCCCATGCCTTCAGCGGCACTAAAAACCTGTGGGGTGACTCTATACAGAGTCTGACGCAAACCCCAAACATTCACTGCCACTGAGGAATGCAGATCGTCCGTTCTGAGGTGGCATTCAGTACAAAAAGAACTCCAT
>JASCIP010000008.1:16307740-16322566 GCA_034783695.1 Sardinella gibbosa | reverse complement strand
TGCTGAGTGCACCAGGGCCCCAGCTGATTTTGTTTGGCTTTTCCACAGCAGCCAATGAGGTCACCTGAGAGGCAGACACCTCCCACAGTGGCTGCTAGGGGACTCAAACGATGTGTGTGTGTGTGTGTGTATGTATGTTCATGCATGTGTTTATGTGTGAGTGCTTGTGTGTGTGTGTGTGTGTGTGTGTGTGTGTGTGTAGGGGGGGGTTAATGTTTTCTACTCCAAAGAGGAAAGCTCATAGGCGTGTGTGACTTCTCAGAAACAGGATTAGTGTGCAGAGGGCATTCTTGGGCTGTGTTGATTTCCCCAGTCAACTCTTTATGGCACTAACTGCATTGCTTGACATGGGAATTCTTGCACAGGCCTGACAGATTTTCAGAGTGGTTGATCTGGACATCTGTGAAAGATGAGGGAATGTCTGGCACTCACACACGTATCTGGTGGAGTGGACCTCACACTCACAGACAATGACTAACTTACACTAATCAAATAGAGAGGCCAAAACAAGCCCAGAGTTGCCCCTTGTTGCTGTGTGGGTTTGTTTCAAGCTTGGGCCGTTGCTTTGTTTGGGCAGCTCGAGAGCTCCAAGTGTGAGACACATCGGGTGTGTTATGGAGGAAACCTTTTGTTTATTTATTCATTTCCTTTCTACTCATAAACAATCATTTCATGAAATTCCCAGTTGTCAACTTGCCATAAGATTCTCAATCGTTGTGAACCATGTTTTAAAGAGCAATAATCTTGAAATGGTTGCTTTATGTTTAAAGTGTCATTTAAGAGAAAATCACTTGATACTTAATTAGAGCAGAATTTATTCTATAGAATATAATTGTGTGTGGCCTAATTCTTCATTAAAACGTGAACATCTTCATGAAATTTACCTGATAAGACCTTATTATTACAGTCTAGGCTAATGTACAGTTCTATATTAAATGCTGTTCATTATGGAAATTTGGGATTTGTTTTGTATGGGTAGAGAGAGATTAATAGAATACAGATACAGTAGCTAACAGTTTCTGCAACCAGCTGTACAGCCCTAAGTAACTAAACATGACTAAATCTCAGAGGAGTTTGGTGATTTCTGAAGGCTGCCAACTAGAGTGAACAGTGGGACACCTCTCACACTCTCCTGCTTCTAAAGCCAGTTGTGCAACAGTGGAGATCCTTGGATTGTTCATTAGTACAGAGTTACTGCTGGCTCAAAACTTGTTGCACATCATTTAAAAAGAGTGCCTATCCATTCTCCCTATTTGTCATGTTTTTTTTTAATTGTTTTGCAAGAAAGTATATTTGTAGGTTCTACAGACCGAAGTGTGTAAACTCAGCCTGTCTCTGTAGAGGGAAATGTTATCCCTCCACACCTGTTCAGGTGTTTAAGGAGCGCCTGGTGTCCAGGAGAAGCACAACAGCTCCCTGCTCAAGAGGAGGCTGAGTGCAGGGCCAGGACACAAGAGGCGTCTCATGAAACATTGATGCCCCCCATCAGAGAGAAGCCTGGGCTGCAGCCAGCCAGCCAGCCAGCCGGCTAGAAAGTAAAAGGAGCTGGCATGGCCTAGAGGGGCACCATGCCTGCTGTAGATGTTCCCAGTAAAGAGGCTCCTCTCTGGGCAGGGGGCACAGAATCTAGCCTTGAGGTGTGCCCAGCATGGCCTCCTCTGCTGGACCCTCTCTGCCCTGATCAGTAGTTCTGTGGTTCTCTAGACTGACATGTTTATGGTTGGGTTTGCCATCATTAGCGTTAGGTGTTTGTCAGGGGAGCCTTTCCACATATCGTATCCTTGAATGCATAGGGAAGCCTCCAGTTATGTCATGCGAGCTCATGTGCCAACTGTTAGCCCAGTTCCAGGAAAGCATGCCTGTGCTTACTGACAGTGCTGCTGTGGCCTGCTCATGAAGCACAACTGGGAGTTCACATTTGGACACTGAAACCTTCACGCCTCGCTTTTGTGGAACAGCAGGCCTAAAGATAGGCTATGCCTTCAGCTTTCCTCTCCTAGTATGTGGTGGGGATTTTGAATCCAAGAAATGGACTAGTCTGGTGGTCTGGTGCTAATTTCAGGCCACTACAGCTGTCATATCTGCCAGTAAAATGGCTCTGAGGGCACTGTTTCACTCTGGGTTGGAGTAGGGTTTGATCATTGTATAACACAAGCTGTTGAAAGGCAGCCTGATATGGTTATTAAAGTTGGAAAATCTTGTTGGAAGTTGCTGTCTTAAGTAGGATTTTGAATATTCATGCGCAGCTATTAAAAGGCATGTTGTAGAAATCTATTTTGAGAGGATATTTATTTGATCCGTATTTAGCCTGCAGTGCTCGGGGGTTCAGACTGGCTAACTGCTTGATATGAATGGCACACCCGCCATAGCGCACGTTTTGCTGAAGCCTTCCTCTGTCAGCTCCACTACCCATACTATCAGCCCTGGGTTGCGGCCCACACACACAGCCCGCGCAGGGCCTGGCAGCTTTACGAGCAGGTAACCCGAGCACCGCCGCCACTCTAGGTTTACATGCAGCTGCTCCCAGCGCCCAGACACGCAGGAGATAGAAATGGGGTTTGATCTGGGCTTGGGTGAAGCCCATGAGGTGGCTTGTCCATATAGTAGGGGAGGGTGGACAGTGGAATGGGGAGGGTTCATTGGTCCAGAGGCAGTGGTGACCAGTTGTGAAAGGTTTTTACTATACGAAATATCAGTGCTACATAATTATGGAAGACCGGATTTGATCAGTCATGAACCTATCGGATCAGGAAGGAGGGATCTGCTTTGTCTGTCTCTCCAATAGGAGTATAGATAAGAACTCTGTAAAGCGCCTCAGTCTTCTCTGTGAGGGAGCGCTGATGGAAGGACATGGTGACACGCCTCCAGTGTTTAGCATGGCGAACATATGGGGCTGGACTAGCAGAAGGGATGGTCATGTGGAAATGGTTGCCTAATTAAATGCAGCGTTAGATTGGTACAGTAAGAGGGCTTTTGAGTTGGGGAAACATGGACAGGACTAATTGGTTATGATGGTGCAGCTTTGGGGTCGTGTGTGCAGAATGGCATGTACTTGGCACAGGCGATGCGATGGCGATGCGAACACAGCAGGAGAGAGTCTGTAGGCTGGGTTGTGCAAAGCACTCTGTTCTCCCAGCACTCCTAGCTGTGACTTGCCTGTTGCCATGGCTACAGACATATAGGGTAGTGCATCATGCTGCAGCTGATGCCAGAGCTGTGAGTTGCAGCGCTGGGCGGAGAGGCATTGAGAAGTAAACACATGTCCGCATGGATCATTATTGTAAACATTTATATACTTGGCAGCTGACCAGTGGAACTATTTCTGTGCCGCCGCCCATACCAACTCTGCACCCTGCAGTGAGCTGAGTGAGCACCCCGTCTGGCCGGCCCACGGGCCCCTCGTGTCATGTGAGAGGCAGACACAGGCCCACTGCCTCTGCTCGGCATTTCCGCCACCCTCGGGAGGAGGGGATCAGACTTACTGTATGTGCTGATGAAGATGAGCCATCTCTGCTGTCTGCACCTTGAGGGAGAAATCCCACTAGCTTCTCCAACAATCTCCAGCACTATGTACTAACCCCCCCCCCCCTCTGTCTGTCTGTCTGTCTGTCTCCCTCTCTCCCTCTCTGTCTGTCTGTCTAGGTGCTGCGCTTCTTCTGTGACAGCTGCTCGGTGCCTATCTGCCGGGAGTGCAGTGCGGGGCGACACGCTGGCCACAGCGTCACCTACCGGCAAGACGCCGTGCAGGACTGCCGCGCGCTCACCATCCAGCTGCTGGCCGACGCCCAGCAGGGACGCCAAGCTGTGCAGGTAGGTTTCTGGGCCAACATGGACCACGGGGGTGACATTGGGAGGGTCTATTGTCCTACTGTGAGAAAAGGACAGTCACAAGGCCTCCAGGCACTTTTAGGAGCTCAGGAGGAAGTTCCAATCTTCTAGTGTCTGTCTTAAAAAGGCATAACGATTTCGTCATCTACTGTCCTGGGCCTGTAGTCACAAAAAGTCTTGTCTTTATAAGAGAACTCCTGAATCATGCCCAATTCAATTCAGTTCAATTCCAATCCAGTTAAATTTTATTTATACAGCGCCATTTACAATAGTATTGTCTCCTGTTGCTAGAGTTTCATGTTCAAACTTGTTGACAAAGCTGAGACCCTGCTTTCAGTAAGGAAAAATGACGCCTCCTGAGATAGGTGGCATGTGGCATGGCGAGTGCTGACAGAGCTAGATGATCGGCTTGAAATTGAAGTCATTTAAATGCAATGTCACATAACATACGTCAGAAGTGAAATAGGAAATGGGGGGAAAAAGTGGTTTACACACTTTTTCAAAATGGTCACTTGCTGAATAAAAATGTCTTAAAAAAAGACACATTAGGATGTTGGGACATGAGTTGCCTCTGAGGAGCCCACCTGGGGCACAGCCCAACCTCAGCAGCAGTGGGCTAATGGCCTGACGCACAGTGAGATGTTGACTTCGCTTTTTAGAATCCTAAAGTTGAGCAGTTGTAATCCGAGATGAACAGCAGAATTCTATAACTTGTGCCTGTAACCTGATGGCAGCGTTCTGCATGAAAATAGGCTCAATTTTGCCCCAGGCCAGAACAGATTACATGTTCGCCCCACCTCCAAAAATGAAACAATGAACCCATCAAACTATAGTTTTTGTTCCGTGAACACTGCACAAGAACACAAATAATAAATGAATAAATGCCCAAATTCCATGCGTGTGTCGGTGGTTTCAGAGCAGGGACCCCTAGACCCCCTTTACTGCACTCTGCTGCTTGAACACAGTATGGCCGCCAGCCACACACATGCAAACATTTAGACAATGCTTTAGACAGAGTTTACATGTCCTGTGAACATCATCCATCTTAAGAGACACTGAGATTGGTCTGACCAAATGTACAGCGCACAGTGATGGCAGTGCTGTGAACTAGGCCGTTGCTGGGTGTGCTTGGGTAGTCTCGCCTACATTTGTATTATCATACGTATAAGGCCAACATTTGTATTATCATATGCCTAGTTAGTGTATTTCTGTAAAGGCCAGAGGTATTCATCATCAGATGATCTAGCTAGATGGATGACTCGGCCCGCCTGTTATCTTTTGGCTTAGATGCCTGTGGAGGTTAGTGAGGTGGATTCAGGATGAGTGGTGCACAGGCCGTGGAAGCTTATGAGTCGGCACAAATAAAAAAAAAAACCAGGAAAATAAAAATAATAAGCCAAAACTTTTTTTGAATAATAACATATTTAGAGTTCAATAGCGCCATTTTTTTTATTTTTAAGAAGTCGAATAATGACTAAACCGAAAGGTACACAGACCACATAGATAGGAAGTAGGCTAATTTGATTATGAATAAACTGCACATAAACTTGAACAGGTTTTGGTTATTGATGATGTCATTATTGCATTCCTGGCAAAATGCTCAGTTGCTTCCTGGTCATGGATATCTTGAGTATCTAAAGATTACAGATGTGACGCATACAAACTGCGACCTTTTGATGTTTTAGGAATTAATCGTAGTGAGTTAGGAGGCCTCTGGACTTCTAAGCTATCTCAGATTTAGGTACTACATTCAGCACAAACTTTTTTGTGAATAATAACTGGTAGTCAAAAAATGAGGAGTCCTCCATGACTGACATGTCCATTAGCTTTTAGGAGTTTGTCCTGCCCAACAGATCTGATGGGCGGGCTTTGAAGGTGGGCCTTTTGAGTGAGGTCTGAATGGCCTTCTCTTGGCTGGAGTAAGATATTGACTCGGGCCACATGCCCCACCCCCCAGCCTTTGGTCGGTGGCCTTGTGGCTCGCATTCAGCTGGCCGATGGCCGGAGCACGAGTCATTAGCACAACACAGAGGAAATGTTTCCATCAGGGCTTCTGCCTCGGCAGGGGTCCGCAGGGGAATGGCGGGGAGGGCGGAGGGTGGGTGGGGGTCGGCTGCTGTTTAATCCCTCTGCCCCAGCTGTGCCAGAGAGTGAAAGGGCAGGAGAGGGAGTTGAGGAAGGGGGGGGGGCGAAATCCCACCATTCAGGGGGAATTCCTGGGAGAGCGGGAGAGCCTGCCCCCCAATGCCTGAATGTCAGTAAATTATGCAATCCCTCCTCCCCCGCCACGCCAAAAAAAGGTGCCTTTTCAGTCGTCATTTGGACGCCATTATCTCATGGGACTCCTCAGGTCACCATGTCGGGCAGCAGCACTCGGAGGGAGGCCTGTAAGGCTCTTCTCCACCAAGTGAGCTCGTTGTTAGCAGAGCATGGCCTCAGCTTGAAGGTGCTTCTGGGTGAGGTCAGGCCAGGCCTGAGGCTTGTGGATGTTAGGCGACAGTGATGGGACTTAATCTCCCCATGCTGGTGCGGCAGTGGACGTGGAGCTGATGGGGGGGGAGGGGGGGACTGGACGTGGTGGCGGGACTCCCAGCCAAGGCCTCTGCTGCGGGTTGGCCAAGCTGCTTTAACACCGAAGAAGCCCAGAACATGCAGCTTTATTGGGCCCCAGTAATCTTATTTGCAGGGCTTTAGTGCTTCAGCTCTCCCAGGTTCCCGTGGCTCCGGGATGGCGACTGATTGGTGGTGAAATGTTGACTGACAGGTTGGTACTACTGGCGGCTGACTGACTTACTTAACCTCCTAGGAGAGGCACTGCAGTATACAGCAGGGGTGATGGCACTGGACATAACTGATTGGATCTGCACACTTGGTCAGGGTTGGACCTCCAATCCCTCAGAAGGATTACATGGGGTTTGTTCTCAACACTAACAGACAACATTGCGTATCTACTTAAGAGTCCAAACCAAAGTGCCTAATATGGCACTAAGTCCCAAAAGCAGTCTTTGCCCACAGTAGTGGTGTGAGCACAGTGGAGCGCCGTTGAGTAACCAGTACTTTTCCAACTTGTGTCCTTAAAAGCCCTAAAGGAGAATTCCAGAAGTTTAACGTAAGAATGGGAGTTTTTAAAGAGCATCTGTTGGGCACGTTGGTCCTTCCTCAGCGGCTCTGTGGGATCCATGGGCTGTTTTACTGAGGTCAGGGGTCACGACCCCACAGCTTGGTCTCTTTTACTTGTCACTGTGGCGTCACAATGGAGCTGCTCATGCTTGTATGGGCTCATTCACCCACCCCCAGAGATCAGGAAGGCCATCAGCTCCATTGAGAATGGAGAGGGAAAACGCCATCTAGGTGGCATCTATATTTAGATACTAAATGACAGCTAGACCATCTTTTCCAGCCACTGGGATTCTGTGTTGTGATCTTCTAGCCCTCAGGCCATCATTTGTAGATCCTGTGTGTTCACATATAATGATTACTACTGAAAAGATATCCAGCCTGTGTAAGGAGAGATTGCGTCTCTTTAGTACACATGAAATTAAAACTTGCCAGTTGTATCCTAGTGGAACATAATGGATATGGTCTAAAGGCGTCACCATACATCGCCATATTCCATGATTAATTGGCTATTCAATTAATCAACAGCTATTGTTGTCTTTCAAACTGGAAACATAACAGCTCGTCTTGGTCACAGTAAACTTAATATCTTAGTCATATGGACAAAACAAGACATTTAAGGACACAATCATGGGCTTTTTCGAAACAATGATCAACATGCATTCTTACATTTGACAAATCAAATCTGATCGATTAATAGAAAAAAATAATAATTAAATGAATGAGAAAGTAATTATGATTAGCAAAACACATAGTTCACCAAAAGCACAATTGTCTTTCATCCTACCTGGTTTATTTTCAAAGCAGAATTGTTTCCATATCGGCTACATCAACATACATTTTGAGGAGGCAGCTTTAATGTCAACCACTGTGGTAGCCATGTTTCTAGCTTTCTCGCTGCCAGAAATGTCACCTGGCAATTTAGAGAGAGAGTAGAGGTAGTAGTTGTCGTCCGCAAACCATGTCAACCGTTGTTTGTTGTTGCAGCTGAGCATTGAGAAGGCCCAGGCCATAGCTGAGCAGGTGGAGCTGAAGGCCAAGGTGGTGCAGACGGAGGTGAAGACCATTACCCTGCGCCACAAGAAGGCCCTGGAGGAGCGCGAGTGTGAACTCCTGTGGAAGGTGCGTGGACATTCTGTATATTTAACATTTGAAGAACTTGAAAACACTATTTTTGGCCTTGACCTAAGAAGTTATGTAATTACAGAATTTTCTGTTCGGTCTCTCACAGTTAATCCAGTTGCTGTCAATAACATTTTGTTGTTATGTCATGAATTGCTAATAAAATAATATGAATTGAGAAAATAAGAAATAAGACTAGAAAACACATTCATTGCATGCATTTTGAAAGATTTGCCCTCTTCTGCCAAAAAAGCCTTTTTTTCTTAATACTACAGTTTTATTGTTTCATTGTCTTCATAAACTGTACTGGATAATCAAAGTAAAAACTATATTTCAAATAGTTCCTTGATGACAGACTTGTCTGTGATGGCCAGGCCACCCATTTTAAAGGGGGAGCAGCTCTCTCCGTTGCCTCTGCATGTGGAGCAACCTGAACACACATTTCCACCCATCCACCCAAAGCTTGTGTGCTGGGCTTTGTACTAATTACGAGTTTGCTTGCAGCACAGGAGGCAGCCTGGGAGGGGAGAGAATGAGGGGGGCAGTGTGTGATTTTTAGAGCACGTATCCCATTTCTCAGTGTAAAATAAAGAATGCAGGACAGGACTATCAGCTAACACCAACTACTAACATTTCTGCTGAAGGCTTTATATTATATGGAAAGCAGATCTGCTCAATGGTAGCCTCTATGGGTGAGGGGCCCACAAAAAGCTTTTGAAAACCAAACTGCCTTCAAATCCACAGTGACCTCAATGCAGCTCCCTTTTCACAGACTAAGCTTGAAACCTCAATACTGCGTCTCACTGCAGACTCCTCTAAAGCGCTGCCAGGCTTCCATTCACAATCATCGGAAGCTTGAGCAGACAATAGCAGACAAGTTAGTTATTAGTCCCCAGAAGAGGGTTTGTTTTTGTCCTGATTGAGATCAGAAAAAGTAGAAGCGGAAACCTAGCTTTGTTGACCGTTGGGCTGCTGTCCTCCTTGTGTGCAGGTGGAGAAGATCCGTCAGGTGAAGGCCAAGTCCCTGTACCTGCAGGTGGAGAAGCTCCACCAGAACCTGAGCAAGCTGGACAGCACCATCGGCACGGTGCAGCAGGTGCTGGAGGAGGGCGGGAGCCTGGACGTGCTGCTGGCGCGGGAGCACATGCTGGCGCAGATGGAGGAGCTCAAGGCGCTGCGCTGCCTGCTGCAGCCGCAGGAGGACGACCGCATCGTCTTCACGCCGCCCGACCAGGCGCTCTTCATCGCCATCAAGTCCATGGGCCTGATCAGCAGCGGGGCCTACGCCTCGGCCTCCAAGGCCCACGGCGAGGGCCTGAAGCGCGGCCTGCAGGGCAAGGTGGCCTCCTTCACCGTGGTGGGCTACGACCACGACGGCGAGCCGCGGCTGTCTGGGGGAGACGGCGTCTCGGCCGTGCTCATGGGGCCGGACGGGGCGCTGTCCAGCGCCGACGTGTCGGACCACCAGGATGGCACCTACACGGTCAGCTACCTGCCCAAGAGCGAGGGCGAGCACCTGCTCTCCGTGCTCATCTGCAACCAGCACATCGAGGGCAGCCCCTTCAAGGTGGCGGTGAAGTCGGGCCGCAGCTACGGGGGCGTGGGGCTGCCCATGGCCTCCTTTGGGGGCGAGGGCGACGGGGACGGGCAGCTGTGCCGCCCCTGGGGCGTGTGCGTGGACAAGGAAGGGTTCGTGGTGGTGGCCGACCGCAGCAACAACCGCGTGCAGATCTTCAAGCCCTGCGGCACCTTCCACCACAAGTTCGGCACCCTGGGCTCGCGGCCGGGCCAGTTCGACAGGCCGGCGGGGGTGGCCTGCGACAGCCAGCGCAGAATCATCGTGGCAGACAAGGACAATCACCGCATCCAGATCTTCACCTTCGAGGGCCAGTTCCTCCTCAAGTTCGGCGAGAAGGGCACAAAGAACGGGCAGTTCAACTACCCCTGGGACGTGGCCGTGAACCCCGAGGGGAAGATCCTGGTGTCCGACACGCGAAACCACCGCGTCCAGCTCTTTGGCCCCGACGGCACCTTCCTCAACAAGTATGGCTTCGAGGGGGCGCTCTGGAAGCATTTTGACTCGCCCCGCGGGGTGGCCTTCAACCAGGAGGGTCACCTGGTGGTCACTGACTTCAACAATCACCGGCTGCTAGTCATTCGGCCCGACTGCCAGTCTGCACGCTTCCTGGGCTCGGAGGGGACGGGCAACGGGCAGTTCCTCCGTCCGCAGGGCGTCGCCGTGGACCAGGAGGACCGCATCATCGTGGCCGACTCCCGCAACCATCGCATTCAGGTGTTCGAGCCCAACGGTAATTTCTTATGCAAGTTCGGCACTCAGGGCAATGGCTTTGGGCAGATGGATCGCCCATCGGGTATAGCTGTTACCCCTGACGGAATGATTGTCGCCGTGGACTTTGGTAACAACCGAATCCTCATGTTCTAAGCAATGCTGCTTTTGCTCATTGCAAAGGAAGCGTAGTGAAGAAGCCTAGAAAAGAAGATTTTCGGTACACACCCATCAGGAGCAAAGTAAACATGAATGAAAAAAGTTAATAGTGGAGTGGGATCTCCCTTTGTACCACCCTTCAGTTGATAAATGCCTTTTTTAGTTTGATAATTAGATAGTGCTTATCGAAGCCGTATTCTCAGTGCTAGCAGGCAGATTAGCGCTGTAGGCTAACGAGCAGCCCTTCCTCTCCTCACCAGGATTGGGCTGCAGAAATGGGATGCCATTTTTGCTCTTGATGTGTGTTTCAAATCTTTTTTTTTTTTTGTCTGATTTTTTCTCAGGGAATTTCTTTCATTCTTGAAATATTTTACTCTCTGCATCATACCTACCTCATCTAGCTTATGTATGAATGTACTCACATTGTTTTTTTGTGTGCAGAGACTTAGTCCATGAAGTTTTATAAAGAAACATCTACCTCAGTGCTTTTTTAGCGAGAGAAAACTACAAAAATGAAGCAATGTTTAATTTGCATTTGCACAGCTCGCACAAATTTTCCCAGTTGTTACTGTGCACATAAAGCAATTGAAATACCCTGAATGTTTCTGAAAACAATGTTCACATTTACCAAGGTGGCATGTTTCTAGCCAAAACATGCAGCCATATTTAGAGAGATCTACTGTGCTTTTCATGTTTTGTTTGTAGTTCTGTCAGTCATTTGCCTCATACCTCTGTAAAACCTCTTACCTCAAGTCTACACAATACCTCTACGGGTCCAGCTGCCTCTCACAAGTGTTGTTTTCTATTTAAAAACTACGATTTTATGATGCAGATAAAGGGGGCTAAGTCACGTTTACTTGACTGGCCATATATAGTTGAGAGCATTAATCTCAAATCTCTCCTCTTAAATGTTATAGAAAAAGTATAGTGTTAATCAAGATTTACTGCAAGGAGAATGTTGCGAGAAACCAAAAAAAAAAAAATGCCCCAACTCCCAATGTAATCATTCTCAAAAAAAAGAGAGAATTACTTTAGTGAAAATCTTCTTGTTTTCCAAATCATTTTTTGGGGGGAGAAATCTCAGAAAGAGGGCATAATATTTAGATTGTAACTGATGCCGATTTCTAATGAATTTACCTATCCTCTATTTGATTTCTTTGTCATACAAAATGAGTGTCTGAAATGTATATGACTGCACAAGTTTAGGTGAAAGAGTGGATGGGGTGTTTGTTGGAATGGGCACATTGGTGCTGGGGAAAAAATATAGGATTTAATCCAAACTTTGTCGGATTTCTTAGTTGATTTTTTTTTTTTTTTAGTTCGCCTTTGTCAGGGCAGAACTCTGTTTCCAGGCTAGAGTTTCAAAGTGGGAGCGGAGTTTAAGCAGGATCTACTTTGTGGTGAGGCTTGAGCTCCTCGTGGAGCGTTCCATTTGGCTTGTTTCATGGGCTCGTTCTCAAACGGCCTCTCTTCGGCGGGGTCACAGGTCATGTTAAGGCATCAGTAGAATGCCGTGAGCAAACTGCCAGTGCTTCTGAGGTAATAGTACAGTGAGCCTCGCGTGGAACCACTCTCAAGATCAGGCCGTCTTATTGACTCCTACAGCAACATAGAACACAACACTATCAGTATTTCCAACAAAAGCACATACGTTGTCCAAGGAGAAGAAATGTTGAATTCCCATTCCCACTGTGGGATTGGTGACCCTGTTTGATTAGGACCACAGATTGTAGGTGAGGGCATGGGCTAAATAAGTGGGACCCACTGAGTTACGCTCTGACTGGAGTCTGAAGCACAGTAGGCTACAAGCAACTCCCTTTTCTCAGAGTCAGAAATGTTGCCCCTCACAGTCGAATGTGAAAGAGGAACAAACCTTGGCAGGTCTTAAGTTGCTGGTCTGCGTTGTGATGTGGTCATAAACAAGCTGAAGATATTTTGTACTTTGTTTTCTATTCCATTAGCCAGAATTGCAATCTCCCATTGTTAGTTACTAGCCTGCTAACAATGAAGAGACATAGCTTCCATTGTACCCAAAGTTTGCTCAACCAATGATATCATGTTACTGCTTGGCAGCTCATTGTTGAGTGGAATTAAGCCTGTCATTATCTTCAGTATTCAGTAGTTCAGACTGAGCAAGTTAAGACGCTAAGGGAGGACACAGTTTAAAAGCAAAGACTAACTGTGTGTCTTTCTACAATAGTTTGCATTCAGTGACCCCACGCAGGCTGTAGTGTTTCCTTCCGCATTTGTAGCAGGACACGTGTCTGTTGGTCTGTCATGGTGTGCCTTTCCACAACACAACAGTAACGGTGAACATTGAATTAAGCATCTTGCCAAAAAAAGGTGACTTTAGCCCGTGCCAAAACTTTGGTGAAATGAGTCTTGCTAAATCCAACTCTACCCGCTAGCTGCTGTGCTGTTTTGATTTCTGACCTCCCCAGTCTGTAGTGCTTCAGCACTGGTGAAGATCCATGATCCTCTTCCTCTTGCGCCAGTCTTCCCACCCACAACCTGTGCTCTTGGAGGCTTTGTCTCTAAGACGGCCCCTCTGGGGATCATTCTTGATGTCCCCTCAAGCGTGTCCCACTGTAGTTTGCCACCCCCTAGTTAGTGCATTGGGAAGGTTTCCTGGGGCTTAAGCGCAGCAGACGGCTGTAGATGGTTTCCCTTGGCGCACTGAGGACCGCTTCTCCACGCCATTCACGCCCCCAGTAAAAGGAATCCCTGTTGCATTCAGCTCCACGTCCCCAGACTACACAAGACTTGCTTTGTGGAGCTGTGGCTGGAGAGCCCTAGTGGAGCACTGAGCAAGGTGGCCCAAAGCCACAGGAGCGTAAGGATGAGCAGTGTGGATGAATGTGGAGGGTGTGGTGTGGGCCAGGGAGGCAGCTGGAGCCGGTCGATGGCTGGTAGTGTGAGTGCATGCGTGTGTGCGTGAGACCTGGAGCTTTGCACCCAGTATTAGCTGTGCTCCCAGTCCCAACACGGAGATGCAGACGCCTCCCCGAAGATCCTAAGATCTATACTCTTTAAGAGGAAAAATAACAAAAAATCCTATATTTATATTTTTGCATGCTTTAAAAGTCCTTGTAGAAAAAAAGTGGATTTGAAATAAGAATTCAAGAAATGAAAATTTGATGACACTTTTATGATGTACCAAAAAGTTTGTATGGTAGATTGTGGTGGATGGCTTTGACCTATACGATTGTATTTCTCTCATGAATAGCTTTACAGAGCCCAAGAAAGGTACCTCATTGTGTAAGACACTAGTGGAAAGGTCTTAAGTCCACGATGCCTTATCACACATGCAGTAGTTTACCGCTTAAAAAAAAAAAAGGTTTTCTTCCCAACTTCATCATACCTAAAACTGCCAAAAAGTTTGCTAAAATGGATTTCCATGGCTTTTCTAGTGGAAATGTAAATGGTCACCCTTGCCATCCCTCTATCCTAAGGTCTGCTCTGATGGGCAGTGGACCTCATGACCTGTTTTCTAAATCATCAGGAATGCAGTGTGCAAAGTTGAATCCTAATAACTTAGTTCACCCAAGCAAGAGCTTAAAAAGAACCAAAAAGTTTTGCATCTGTCGTGTGAGCTCGGTGTGGTGCACTCGCTCAACTTGTGCTCCCTCAAATGGACAGGGCAGCCCTTTTCCAGATCTAGAACCTTCTGCTGTTAGCAGGAGGAGTGTCGTTGTGGTCAGCTGAGTTTTGAACCCAGTCTGAGGGAGCACCAGCAGACCTACCCCAGCAGCTGACTGTGCACAAGTGTCTTGGACTAGGCTGTGCAGGCTTTTTGAAAGCATAAGGTTCCATTTGATCCAATGCTCTGCATCAATATTAAAAAGTATCAGTCCCCTGGGTATTCCAAAATAGATGTCCTAATTGGGTCTCTGATGTTCTTCCTCTATGGGTTTCTTTCCCCCTTTCAAACTATTTTAGCCTGTCTTTGACTTAACACACACACACACACACGCACACACACACACACACGCACACACGCACACACGCACACACATACACACACTCATACACACACACACTCACACATACACACACCCTCTCAGAAGTGCATGGTCCAAGACCCATTTTAATGATTGTATTGTCTTCTGATATACACATGTAAGAACAACTCAGGTAGCTTTCTAGAGATTAAAAATCCAAATTCATTGTTTTCCACCATTTGATAGTGAATCCGCTGTTAGTACTTTTTTAGTATCTGATTTGTGTGTGTATGTGTGTGGAAGTACATTTGTCTTGATCCATCTGTTTAAAAAAAAAAAGAAAAGAAATTAGCTGTTTGTGAAATTTCACCA
>JASCIP010000008.1:15987187-15997357 GCA_034783695.1 Sardinella gibbosa | reverse complement strand
GGTCTGATGATGGCTGACCGATGCTTGAGGTCTTTGAAGGCGCTGGCTGGTTAGTCAGCCCCCAGCACCCAGTGGCACAGTGCTTTGTGCTCCCCGTTCAGTCATGCGATGATGAATCCCTCATCTCATCTCTCAAGGCGACGCTTTCTTCCATATCCACTCCCGTTACAAAAATGCACTGTGAGCTCTGTGATTTCACCCGCTTCAAAACACCAGGAGATCTCGGCTCCAAAACAGGCTCGCTATGGCAACCAGTGGGCAAGAGAGGAGTGAGCCTCTCTCCCTGTCGGACGTGTGGGCTGTGGGCAGAGCAGGTGAGGAGGCTCTGGCTGTAAGACTAGCTCACATTACAGACACAGGGCGCTAAATGAGCACGACTGAGACAGTGTATATGACCTCTAGGCCGGGGTCATTATGTCACAGGCTTCTGTCAAACTCTCTGGCTCTTCACTCCTGCACAGACGTGAGTGACTTTAGCATTAGCGCGCTTAGCCTGGATTTTCATATTAGGTAGACTCGTTATAAAAGCGCTCAGCTGCTTTGGTTTGAAAAAGAGAAAAACAAGAATTCACTCAAAAAATTGCATTGCATTTTGATCATTTATATCATCAGTATTACATCAAGGGGGCCTAATTTGTACTTCCTACTCAATCATTCTTCTACAGAGCAAACAGCCGTTTCTCAGCTACCTTTTAAGCTTAATATGAAGTCTTATGATGTTGTCTGTTATGTGCCTTGGGTGATTGCTGTCATGTGCTGTCACCAATTGTAAATACAATCTAGGCCTATTGGATAGTTGACTGAGTGTACCATAGAACAGCACATGAAGCTCATGGGAGCAAAGGTTGAATTAGGATGTTAGCCTTGCGTGCCCAGGGTCGGCCCACTGCTGTTGTGGACAATCTACTTTTCATTCTACTCCAATTACAGAACAACTCAATGCCTCCAGGCATTTGCACTGTATCATCTAGCTTAGCAAAAGCAGCAGTGATCATGCTCTCATCAGCACACCGACCTTAACAACTTACAATTAGGATGGAAATGCCAACATTCCTTCAGGGACATTTTTGCTGGAAAAATGATTTGAAATCATTCCTTTATATTTTCACATTCAGCACAGGTGCTGTGTGATTGCAAACTGGAAAAGCGCAAACTCTTCAGTCACACACATTCATACCCTTGCCATAGAGGACAAGCTAAAGAATCCCTTCTGAAAAATAAAGGACAAGATTCCGAACTCTGTCAGTAATATGATTATGTAGGCTTGTCCTCACAATCCAATCAGCGCGGCCAGATATTCCGAGCTCTGGGTGACATCTTGAAAAGTCATGTGGAACTAAAAAGAGTCAAACAAAAGCCAGTTGTGTAATGCTTTTTTCCAAGGAGAAATTTGCTTTAAGGTTAACTGCCTACTGCCGCATCATCTCAGAAATGTGGTCAGGTGTGGATCTGATGTGTAAGTGGCTCTTCCTTCCAAATCATGCACTGTTCAGATTTAACATATTAAACCTCAATTAAAACATATATTCAGCCCCTGTAATAAATATCTAAGAGTTGTGTTGTCTTAGAACAAATAATAGAACATTTGATTAACCAGTCTATTAGCCTACACACAAAAATGCAGTAATGGACAAATAGTCTGTGTATTAGTAAATGTACAAATTGAACATTATTTGGATCTTCCATTTTGAGAGCGTACATGCATTGGCCCAAGGAACGTCAGATAAAGACTTCCTGACAGATTCCTGTTTACACCCACTGACACAAACAAAAACCCGACACACCACACCACACGTCTCCCTCACCTCACACAACCCCTACCTTTGTGTTATGTGCACTCACTCCACTGCACCATCACACCCTACGATCCCAGCAATCATAGTGACCCACACACACTGGGATAAAGTGAAAAGGGACCACATCCGTCTGTGAAACTCACCTTCACACAGGCTACTATACCCCTGATGTCAGCAGATAAGATTTTCCATGATTCAGTTGCACCAAAAATCAACATGTGACAGAGACAGACAAACAAACATCTAGAATGGCACATACAGTACCTAACCTTCAGGCACACAAAAGTGTCAATGAGACCAAATTTGACAAAGAATCGGTCAGTGTAAATAGACAGTACACTCTGTCAGATTCCTGCTTATGACAAAGGAAATGTTTCAACAGCACTAGCATAGCATACAGTCCCAATAGCCTACCTCCAGACTTTCTCAGTGATTAAAAATCACCCAACACATATCCACTTCTTCAGCTTCACAAATAAAAAATGCTGTTTCTTTCCACCCCCAAAAGTGTCCGTCCCAGAGTAAGGTAAGATCCAATGTGTGGAGTGCAGGCCAAGCGGCCGGGCTGCCGGGCATGCCCAGTGTGTCTGCGTGAGCCCACCGGGCAGAGAGCGGATCGCTGACTGCCCCTGACTGCTGGGAGGCCGAGGGCCCGCTGCTGCTGCGCGGCCTGGGTTACAATCAGCCGAGTCTGCATGGGGCTCTGCCCTGCTCTGCCCTGGGCTGGGCCGGGCCGGCCCTGATCTTAAGCGGCTGTGACGGCGATGGAAAAGCAAACAGATCAACGCTATGCTGGCCCTTCTACAGCTGTCTGCTGTTAAGTAATGGCTTGTGCTGATCGTGTCCTGCTAGCACAATTACCCTGCGCTCTGGAGACCGGAGTGGGGGCCGTCACGTGCCCAGGATAATGATTCTAGGCAAATTGATGACACTGGTGGCCTCTTTTGCACCAGCCAAATTAACCCTGCACTTCAGCACCACTTCAGGGCTAGCAAGGTTACAGTGTGGAAGCTCAGTTTGTTGTTTAACATCAAATCACAAAAGGATTTTACATCCGAAAAGCTTGCCTAGATTTGACTGGCTTTCACTGTCAGTGAAAATAATTGCTCAGATTCATATCTGGACTGATACAGATGAAATGATTAAGTCCATTCAGCTAAAATAAAAGGCATTTTAGAATTCTTATGAAATCATGAAACAACAAGTTAGTGATGCTGACATGGCATGACCACTTGTTGATAATGGACTTGTAGCTTTAAACTATCTGCAGGACATTGATAAAGAACGCACAGATATTTGAGAAGCAACATGATGGCAAACACATAGCCTTCTGTATACATAATCACACATGCACGCACACAAACACTAGTCTCAAGGACAGAAAGAAAGCATATTAATTAATTAACATTCCTGTGCAGAGACATTATATTTGACTTTGAAAAGAATAGCTAAAAACATGACATGCAATTTGCCAATGATTACATGTTCTTGCATGTCCATGGTAAGCCCTAGCCTTGATAGGTTGGTCTGATGTTTTGTGTACATCCCTGACTCAAATCTAGAGGTAGACTGAGAAGATTGATTGGAATCTGTGGAACTATCTCAGGGTCCCAGGCATGGAAATGAAGCTGAGGACAAACACATACTCTGGATGATACTGATGATAGCCAACGTCATACAGCTCTAACTTGAACTTCTGAAGCAGAACTGTTGCACTTATCTCTCAGGGACTGCAGTGGAAGCAATATGCTGTAAGCACCTCACTTCAAATCTCACATCACATTATAGATGCTAGCCCCCTTAATTGTAACCCTGGTGAAATCATTCAAAATAATCTATCAAAATAGCTCAAAGAATCACACACCTAGTGCTTGGTATGGGACCCTTATAAAATGTCTGCATGCTCATGTCCACTTCCTGTATCTTTGTTTCTTGCTTGGCACAAAAGGCATAAAAAGATAAACCCATAGCATAGCTGGTAAATATTCACTGCATATTTTGGCTTCCCAGTCTACTCGTCGCTGAAGATTTCTCACATCGATTTTCATTCATTAAGATTAATTGGCTGCTTTAATTGCCTAATTTCACGGAGCAATGGCAATAATCAGAAACAAATGAAGGACAGACGGGATTTTGTTTACTTAGTCTTTATTATGAAGTGCGACAAAATGCCTGGTGTGTGCTTACATCATTCGAATACTGCCTCAAATGTTCATTTTCATTCAACATTTTATTCAGAAATATAGCGAAATAAGGTCGTTTGTTCGGTAACAGCTGTAAAAAGGTTCCAAATGAGTTATTTACAACGGCCTCTTGCAATTTAATGAGGGTATGCTTCAGCTGAGTTACAAAACCAGAGGTCAAGCTAATACACGTCATCTCTACCTGAATCTATAGGTATTGTGCTACTTTTCAAAGTTAAAGACTCTAAAAGGAAGTGCTTGAGAAGCAAATCTGTCGAACGTCCGCGGGGCTCAAAACAAGTAGCCTAACTTGTGCATTGAGGGTCTCAACACTGTGCTGTGACATGGCAGAGAGTAGCCTACCCTGGCTACCCAGCGCGCCAACGCTGTGCCTCGTAAAGACGTTCTGCAGATTTGGGGAAGAATTCTGAATTGCCAGGAGCTGAATCTCAGCACTTCAAGCCTACGTCCTACAACTACGTTTTAAATAAGAGGCAGGCAGTGCATAACAGGATAGCAAAGGAAGATCAGTTCATTGTTCACTGTTTGAGACTAACTCTACGTTGGCATTTTCCCTGATGTCTTTTTTGTGTGATTATTATGAGTAGGCTATTTGAGTAAAACATACCTGATTTAGAAAACTGCTATAGGTAATACTTCATTACTTTCAAAAATACCATGCATTAAGGATTATTGCTTTTATATACCCTCTTGATACCCAAGAAATATTGCCCACTGATACTATCTAAATTTTGGCAAAATCATAAGCTTCAAGGTATTGGCATAGAATTCAGTATTTTTTGCATGCAATTTTTCAAAAACAAAAGAGACTTATTAAGAAAATATTTTTCTCAAGGATTAAATGCTTTGGCATGTTATTAATGTTGGCAAGGACACAAAATAAAGTGCAAAACTGGGCTACAAAGAACCAAAAACGATGAAATAAATAAATAATCAACTAAATAAATAAATATGTAAAAATAAATAAATAAATACATTAATAAATAAATAAATACAGTTACCTCAATGGCGAGTACTTGTGTGGCCACTTGAAGAAGTAGGCTACATACTATCCAACAATGAAAGAAAATGTTACAAAGACGATTGAAAGGTCACTAAAATCCTCATTGGGGTTTGATGGTTTGAAATTGTGATTCAAGCACAAGGAGTTTATGAAGACGTCAGCGGCGTTCATGTCTTTAAGTGCATGCGAATTTTATTCCAAGGTTCAATTTGCGGAAAATAGAGAAAATTGTGCTATTACTGTGTTCCGTTGTGGTTGATGGAGAGGATGATTAGGGAGGCTCCCCCCAAAGTCACTGTGGGACAAAAGTCTGCTGTCAGCTCCGAGGAGGTCATGCTTCAAGTGAGCCCAGTGGCGAGAAGGCGCCCTTGAAGCAGGCAGACTCGTAGTGCTTGTTCAGGTAGGACTTAAGCGCGAAAGTCTTGTTGCATCGTTTGCATTTAAAATGCTTGAACGCCGAATGAGTCTGCATGTGTGCCCGAAGATTGGAGCGATCTGCGAACGCTTTTCCGCAGTGTGCACATCCAAAGGGCTTCTCGCCCGTGTGGGACCTCATGTGGCCTTGCAGGAGCCAAGGCCTGCTGAACGCTTTGCCACAGATGTCGCACTTGTGCTTTAGGTCATGGGTAAGCAGGTGCATGGCCATGGCGGGCATAGACACGTACACTTTACCACAGGTTGGGCACTTCTTGGCCAACTTGCTGTCAAGACTCCTATGAGTCTGTTTGTGTCGGCTCAGGTTGGAAGACGTTGCGTAGGTTTTCCCACACTCGTTGCATGTGTGTCGCTGGATGGCCCGAGGACTGCTGATTACTTTCCGCCGTGATCTCCCGTCTGTGATGTAGAAGGCATCCACCGTGTATCCCTCGCTCACCGCGTTGTCTCCGTTAATGTATCCGGAGCTGATTTCTGACTGCGGGCTGTCGGCCTGGTCCGAGTCAGGTGCCCCATAATCGCTGTGGATTCCATCATAGATGGGCTCCGGAGAGGGCACTTTGATGGCACCATCGCTTTCTCCATCATAAACAGACGGGCTGATGTATTCGCTAATGTATCCTACAGCAGAAAGAACAAGAGGGTTAGCCCATTCAATTATTCATATTAGAGGAAACTCGCCTGAGAACAGGAACACGCAACAAGCTCCGTACCACTTGACTGACCGTTGCACAGTGCTGACAACAAAGTATTTTTGTCAATAGCAAATCAGGCTAATAAAGTTGTTGTTTTTTCCCACAAATTAGGCTATATTAAATAATGACTAATATCATTCAAAAAACAAACTAGAAAAATAAGCGAATTAAAATTGCGAAATCACTGCTATTCTGAAGTTATCACAGAAATGTGTTGTTCCTGCGTCGTTTCATGGCCCGTTTCATCAATGTTGAGCAAAGAAAAAAGAAACGGCCCCGTGAGATATTTAACAGATTTTGTAGCTGTGGCTCAGCTCTAGAAGTCTGTCGACGCGCGGACAAAAACATCTCTCCTTTTCGAATTTGTTTGTGCTAAGAAAACAAACCCTTCCAGTAGCGCATCATATAAAATGGTGAGTGGTAGGGAAGTTTTACATTGCCAACATTTAGGTCTACCTCGTTGTACACATCTGTTGCATGCAATTTTCTGTGTATTCTTTTGTGACTGATATTTCGAGAAGTTATCAGTGTTTGATCGTGAACACATCAAATGCTAGCATAGGCACAAGTGATAAGTCCATGTCAGCACAGAACAACTCCTTCTGGTATACCTCGAAATATAGGGAACATGTGCAAGTGTGGCAGAAAGGTGCGTTTCAACAGCTTACGAGCTTCAATCATTTACCTTTTTCGTGAATCCGGAGGCTTAGATCAGTCCTGGACCTACTGTAGGAGCTCTCGAGGTCCGTGGATGAAAAATCATCAAGCTTCACCTTTTTCACCAGGAAAGACCTTGGCATCTTTAGAGAGCAGCACAGAAACAAACGTCCAACACTGAGCCCTGTCTTCATTCAACGCGGGGTCCACAGGAGTCTCAAGGAAGAACAGGCTGAAAAGGCGGAGCGGAAGGGAAATTCGGACACCTGCTCGGTGCAGAAAGCAAACCGCTCGCTATCGGTGTGGTTCTGCAACACCGCGTTTCGCACGGGGGAAGAAATGCAACTTCAGCACTGGATAGCTCCCGCTCAGCGGAGCGGTTTTAGTTCAGACAGGAGAACAGCTTCCCGCAGCGAGAGTTCCTTCCTCCTTGACTCCAGCGCGCAACAGAATGCATATGAAGTCGTTGTGGCAGCAAAAATGAAATCCCCACCACCACCAAAAGGCGGACACTTTTAAGCATGAACGCGTTTCGCATCTAGTCTCTCTCCCCCTCCCTCTCGTCAAACGCAGGATAACCCGTTGTCTCCCCTTTCGATTCGTACTGCCTCTCGCTTCAAGGTCTCGTGTGTCTGGAGAGGCTGTTGATCAGTCGTTGGGATTTATATGCGTCGCGATCAGGTGGTAGATGGAAATGGAAGTGCTTAATTTAATCCTTGAGAAATCTCCCGGGAATAACATTGGGCTAGAATGATTTATTGATGCTGTTACTCGTCTCCCGTCTCATTTTCCTCTGTGTCGGGAGCAAGCCGCCATGTTCTTCAGAGATAAGAATGGAATTTATTGTTACACAGTCGTTCAGTGGCATCTGTAACAGTTTCTCGTTTCAGGCAATTTACACTCATTTCTTTTATGATAGAGCTCATCTCCTTTCACCTCTCAAGTCGGCTATTGGTTTGAGATGACAGATATATGGGCAGCAGCTTGTTTTTGGCTCAGACATTGTTTTGAATTTTATATTCCATTCTCCACAAGGCTGACTCAGGCTTCTCAACAAATACTTTCACCTTTTGCCACCTATCATGAACTGATGTGATTGATGTGAAATTGATTTAACGACCAGCATCATCAGCTGTCCATCCGCCCCTCTACAAACCAGATAAACGCTTCCGCCTTTGATTAAGTTGGAACATGACTGAAAGTTTCCCTATTCTTTGTCTCCATGTCCTCCCGTGGGCATGTGGTCTTCACCCGAGGTCATATGTCTCTCAGTTAACTATACTGGCGCCCGCATTACTCAGGCAGATTTACTACCGCTGCTATGACCCAGCAGCATCCCGTTTCTGTTGTACCAAACAGGTTGAAATAAATGATCAACTTTGAGCCATTCACAGCATCATTTAGAACTTTTTTGTTTGTTTTTGTGTTCTTGAGACTCGCCCCATCAAGGGCTTTTTTTGATAGGCTACATGATTCTCCCTCACGCTATTTCTTTCTTTCTTCTTCTTTAGCCTATATAAATGCTAACCTTGGTGGAGGTTCAAAAATAAATGGATGTTTATGAACAGAACATAAGCCAAGTTGCCCATGTGTTTGTTTATGACTCTCTTCCGCATAATTATCTTTGGGACCCTTCACAGCGCAGCCAGCAAGAGCACCATCTGTCTTTTTGTGACTAATGGTTGTCAAGTTTGCCACTTTACTCTACTGTACATGTGAAAGGGTGTTATTGGTTGTTCAGTTTCCTTATTCTTCCGGAGATGAAGAATCTCACAGTGCCCATTAGTAATTTAGATAAACAGATTTTGTGGACAGAGTAGCCTATCTTTCAAATTCTGCATATAGCTCTTTTCACACTTGACTTTGATCTAGACCACACATGGAAAATGCCCAAAATGTAATACTGATCTAGTCATCCAGTGACATTATTTTCACTGGATGGAAATGCCCAAGCGCAAGCAGCTAATCTAGTTTACATTTTCTTCTAAATCCACTAATTGAAATATAGCCTTTGGTATTTGATCATTTGGGCATTAGGAAGTTACTGCATGTTTTACGGCATCTGTTGGTAGGCCTATGTCTACATTTTCCAAGAAAAGGGAATATCTAGCTCTTTGACACTTTAGTTGCAAGAGCTGACCAAAACATCTGCAAACTGTTGATTTTGCTTTGGAGGTAAGTTCATTTTGGTTGGTCTTTTTCCTATGAGCATTCTGTAAATGGTTGGGCTCATAGAAGATCAGTGTATCAGTGATTGCATTCAAATGAATAGGCCTATACAAGTACAATATAGCCAGTTTAGCCTAACCATGGAACCTGTAAGACCATAGGTGTGTGTGTGTGTGTGTGTGTGTGTGTGTGTGTGTGTGTGGTAAGAGCAATTTAATGCACCCGCAGCCCAGCAGCACAAGATGTAGTTACACACAGCTGGGTTTTAAAGTTCAGCGAGCAATAGAGCATCTTGACTCGAAGGATTATGTGGCATCCACCTTCAAACGCTTCTAACACCTGTATATATCACATTAATGAAACCCAGGCACTGAGGAACTGAACTCTTCACCGGCTCAATTGAAACGGAAGCCGACTTTGATTTCGCTGCGGCGATGTAGATGAGCAAGATGAGAAAAATGTCAAGCCTTCCAGAACATTCCCCTCTTGACTAAACAAACCGAGCATTAGCCTACCCCTGCTAATGGGAGTGCGTCTGATATGATCTTTAGATTCTATCCAGGGCTTTAGCTCTCCAGCCGCTAATCCTGCTAACCAGCCCTCATCAGAGTAATGTCAGCGAGCGCTGGGCCACCATAGTTAGCTTGGGGGGGAGGGGGGGGGGGTCCACTAGAGGCTTTTACACACACACACGCCACCCTCCCAAATCTCATCAGGATATCACAAAGTCAAGCTACAATTCCCAGAGATTGTGATTAAGACACAGCACGCAGGGAGCCAAAGCACAGTATCTATATGCTGCTGTTTGTCAGCTTGGAGAAGAAGCCCTCAAAGAGAAGGAGGCCCTTGGAGTTTAATAGTCAATATCCCAGCATAATACCTTGCTTGGCTGCTCTTGAGCTGTGTGATAAGTTGGTAATTGTTTATAGAGCCCTTACTGCTGGCTGTTGTTCCATGGTCAATCTCTGGTGATAGTCGGGGATGCAGTCATGCAAGGCGGAGCGCTTGGGAAAGGCAAATGATGGGGGGTAATGAAAGTCTGCCCACAGGCTTAGAGGAAGAGTCTCATCACCTGGGGAAAGGTGACTCTCAAGTCTAAAGTGTAACGCAGTGGAAACCTTGTGCTGGTGGTGTGCGACAGAGCACAGTGCTCTTCGTAGGGTGGCCACACTCACTTCATTTTATTTATCTATTCAAAATAAAGTAAAACG
>JASCIP010000008.1:14429464-14450310 GCA_034783695.1 Sardinella gibbosa | reverse complement strand
ACCCCTGAGGGAGAACACACACACACACACACCCACACACACACACACACAAACACACACACACACACACACACACACACACACACACAGAGCTTAGACAGCTCTATCTATCTGCTGGGTGCCCACCCACCATTGTTAAGAATGGGATCAATCATCAGGTCAAAACAGTCCTGGCCCTCTGATGCTAAACTGTATGTTTTGAGTGTTTTGAAACATCTGATTGACCCCCTGAACTTTAGATAATAGTATGTACATACATTATATCTGTATGAACAGACCCTGTAGGACCATGTTTAGCTAGGACTAGCATTTTATGTCATGTAAAGTACAGACCCAGTACTATATCTGACTACTATGCATACCTGACTATAATGTATATCTCACAATGTATACATCTGTATACAGGACATGTACAGTATAATATATATTTGACTACATGTACAGCTGGTCTAGAGGGTGACAGTCTTTCCTGTGCCCATTTCAATGGATTTGACATGTAGAAAACCATAATTGGTTAGAGATTTCTCATTCGGCACATCCTCTATTGCACATTACAGTGAAAACTACAGTGTTTTTCACCATTCAATATGGAATATACTGTATTGTAGCACAGCTCCCTAGTTTAATAAAGTAAACAAACATAATTGTCAGGTTTTGAGAAGTAATATTGGGTTTATAGTACAGTAGGTTAAAGATTGTTATAGTGACCTTACAGTTCCATGTGTGTGATTTAATGTAATGGATCCTGTCTGTTGGTTCTCATTAATGAAGGACATGAGGCCAACTGCCGTTACCGGACATTTTTCTGGCCTACTGCCAGTGGTCAACATGGTGCCTTAGCTTCCATGGTTAGCAGATAATTTATCTTACATTGAAATGCCACCGTTTACAAACATCTCAAAGGAGAGTCAAAATAGATTTCACAGATACTTTACCAGTTTGTTTAATATGAGTTTGTCTACAAGCAACTGTTACCCATATCGTTTTGCTGTAGGTGGAACAGTTCCAAGAATGATATCACTTTCTTCCTGAAACAAATAGACAAAGAAAAGCAGAAATGCATTTCACGATTACGCCATTCTTCTGACTTTGCCTTCGTACCAAAAGAAACAGTCAGAATTCAATGTACCAGAATTCGCCAAGCAAAAGATAAAAACTTGTTGTTTTGTGCAATTTGTCTGAACCATTAGAACCACTCCCTTATCAGGTGATAATGCTGAAAAGTTCCTTAATACCAGAAAAGTGATGCAGGAATGGACTACCTGCTCTTCTTACCGGTAAACTGTATCTCCTTAATATACTGTAAATACAACAATTTTCTGACCTAAGAATTTCTGAACAATGCAGACTAACGACTCATGCAGTGAGGTTTCAGACTCATAATATGTGGCCTTAGACTTACACTCTGTCTCACACTTACACTCTGTAACAGAGGGGAGAGAGGTGTAATTCTGTCTGGGTTCAGGGGCCCAAGGACCCCAGCCTCATGTACTGTAGGCACCAGTTGCCTCCCCTGCTTCACCATCTACTGAATCACCACCAATTATACATCAGGTGGACCCTGATATGAAAGTGAGTGCAAGTATTGTACACATTTCAGTTTTTGTAGCTATGCACAGAAAATGGTGACATACAGTATCTCAAAAAACAAAATCTAATTCTAATTCTAAATAATTTCAGACAGTGGATGGTACTTGATTAAACTGAAAGAATAATTTCAGTAAATGCAACAACAGTGTCCCCTTGAGGTAAGAGCAATACCTACAGATGTTATCTAGATTTTAGCTTTTGTCATACATAGCCTACAAATATAATCTTAATTAACTATATGTACATTTGAATGGGCTTTTAATAATTGTATAAATGTATCTTTCTCAATATAAATCTCATATCTAAATAGTCTATATAAGTCTTGGTGGAAAAAAAAAGATGAGAATTTTTTTTTCATCATGGTTTATTTACATTAGTGTTGTTTTCAAAGATGCACCCAGTTCAAGCCCTGTCAAGGCACTCCCAACTCATAAGCAAAACCAACTTGTTAGTGGATTGCATACAAGTTTACATTTTCCATTTTCCATCAAAAATAGTAGTGATATTTGTTGCTAAGCATTTTGAAAAGCTATTACGTTTTTCAGTTTTTCCAAATTTGTAACCAAGTTAGTAAAACATGCAAAGCAAAAATATATATATTACAGTAAATGATATCAAAAATATGATGAAAACAATGGAAATAAAACAGGATTTACACAAGTCAAGTATTTTCAAAAAATAAAGAGAAGAACAATGTATAGTTTTTGCAGAGAGCAGAAAATTGGTTGAGAAAGCAGATATTTTATGGGAAATGAAAGTAAAAACATGGACACATGAAATGCATGTATGCAGGGATTAAAGAATACATTCAGTTGTTTGTATAATAGTGTTTAGTACACTGGGTAGAATTTTTCCAGCTTTTTAAATGTTGCAAGAATACAGTAACTTTCATACTGTAATTTAGATATTGCTGACCTGTTGTTAGTGTACGTATTCCCTAATTCTTATTGCTGAGAGGTACATTCATAAGATCATGTCAGCTATACATCAGATTTCAGACTGAGGTTATTAGCTGTAACAAATACATAGGAAAACATCCTATTTGTCCAAAGAAGCTAAACATTGGATGAAGCGGTGGGTAGGTTTTGTCTTGATGTGAGAGCCAGAATGTATAAAGTCCAGTGCACAGTTCATGGTTTGTATCTCAGGAAGATTTCAGCGTTACTCTAGCCTCTACCCAGTCCTCGCAAGAGGAGATGTTTGTGGGAGAGCAGACGTGCTTGACTGCAGATCTAAAATAAAAAAGGCCAAAGTATAAATGAAAAACAATGAAAACAAATATGAAAACAAATCAAAGAGTGTTTCTTGGAATATTTAAATGATGGAAATCAGATGTAAACTCAAAGGATGCAATGGTTTCAATGGCAGTGAACATTGTGCAGAATATCAACTCTTCAAATAACCTGTACCTGAGGAGCGGATGTTGTTGGCTGTGGATGAATATCATCCCGAACTGAGTGAGCACCGTCTTCTTCTGCCACAGGACATCTGTTTGGAAAAGACTTCTATTGTAAAAGAAAAGCAGAGTGGAGAGTGTTGTTTAATAAGTAGTTCTTCTTTACCCCTCAGTGTGCCCTCAATTCTGGGCAGATATTCAGAGAGATGGGAGAGAAGAAGTAAAAATACAGTAGTTGTAAAGGCAAGGTAAAGTAAAAAAAATGAATAATGCAAAATTACTTTCAAAATATTTGTAGAAAATGTCTCCTATAGAGAAAAGTGGGAAAAGGTAAGACAAGTATGAAGAGAATAGCCACCAACCCCCAAATTCACAAACGTATAACTTACAGGTAAAGAAAAACAGTCCATGAACTCTCCAGGTAATGTGAGAAGAAGTTGGGTGTGACATCTGAAATCTTCTTGAGATAGTAAGTCATGGGGGCTTGACCAGGTTGACTTGACTGTTGATGTGAGGACTTTGTAGGTGCACTTTTATGATGATGGAGGAAACTGGACTTTGACTGGCTTAGTATGAACTAGCACTGTTTTTTGGGAATGTCTGAATCCATGTGGACAGGATGTTTGGTGCTTCTTTGTAATTGCTGAGCCCACGAAAAATCTTGCAGCTTTGATTGTTGCCCTCCAGTGTGAAAAGATAATAGGGTTTTCCTTGTCCTGCTCTTTCGCAAGTCAGCCAATTGTTCTTAATTATTTTGATGGCTAATATCCTATTCTTAATAAAACTGTTTTAACAGAAATCTATACACAAACTGCACTTAGAAATATAGCCATATATATAGTTTTTGAATCTGGTAAACATAAATTTTCTATCTATCTTGGCATATCTTTTGGAGTTTTCTCCAGACAAAGAAAATAAACAGTAAAAATAATTAAAAACTTTCTGAAGTTGCAAGTACAAATGTAAAATATTTAAAAACAACTAGCCTCAATGACAACTGCTCTATAAAAATAGCTGTCATTTAATCATAAATTCCATGTTATTTTCAAAATACTACCCTATTTAATATTATATATGAAACTGCAGGAAAAAAAAAATAGATAAAAAATAACCTATTAAGGCCGGACAGGTATTGTATGCATAGTTTAAAGCATCCACACTGCATGGAGTTGGAGCTTAACAATCCAAACTTAAAAAAATTGGTAGTTTATGGAATGCAATTTCCTAAAGCAACCACATGCAAAGCTGAATAAATAAGTCTTTGTTGTCCTCCTCTTTAGATATCATTCTTTCCTATTTTTTAAGCCACTGAAGTGTGAAGGGGTAGTACTGTTCTGAAGGAGCTAAGCTCCTCGGAACTGCAGCCTTGAATGGTGGGCCTGATCATGGACAGTGCTGTGAGGGCCTGTGTGAGTTCATCCATGTTGATACCACTGTGAGGTCCTGCATCATATCTTCGGCCATAGCTAGTGGATGTGTAGGATGAGGAGGAGAAGCTCATGCTGAAACCAGATCCAGTGGCATCAAAGCTGCCTCTTCTTGAGCCAGATCTGGATCCTGTCCTTGAGCCAGAGCGAGAGCCGGAGGCAGATCCGGAACCACTGACGTTGTAAGGGCTGTACAGGCCTTTGCTAGACTGTGAGGAGGCTTCCAGAAGTCGTAGGCCTGATCCCTCCTCAACCATACTCCTGTCCATGGCATCTTTGTAAGAAATCTTGAGTTTGGTTTTAGGGCAGGTCAGATATTTTGAGTAGGCACTTACATCTCTCAATTTTTGGGCAGTGCGAGTGTCAATGCTACCTTTTTTGATGGCTTCTTCTAGAGACACTCTTCCCTCAATGTCTGGTTCTATGAGACCACCAGTGAGGTATTGTACTTCCAGAAAACGCTGGCCGGCTTCATAATAGAGCCATCCTTTCTTAAGGGCTTGGGAGGCAGACATCCTTACTTTGGTTCTGGGGTCTTCAAACCCATTGAAGGCTTTCTGAGCCAGGTTGAGTCTGTCAACCATTATCTTATCAACAAGACCCTTCTCAGTTGCATCAGCCACAGAGAATTTCTCTCCTGTTGCAGGATCAATTATGCCTCCAGTGCAAGCCTGCGCCTCTAGCAGTCTCTGGCCAGTGATGTTGTCAACCAGATTCCTGTGCATGGCCTCAGTGATTGAGACTTTCTCTAGGGTGTCAGTGTCAAGAATTCCGGCCACTGGCCCAGTCACTTCAGTTGGATCATTCCAAATCATGGTAGGTGTTTTGATTGAGGGCAGAGGGCTCATGGGATAGGAGGAAGTTGAGCCGAAGGAGGAAGACCGGGAACGGAAGCCACCCATATTTCCAGACAGCATGTCAGCAAATTCAGTGATGGGCAAGTGTCCGGAGCGGTACTGATCCAGAGAGGCCTGGTCAATGAGGCCCCGAGCAATGGCATCATCAATGTCATACTGCCGGCCTGATCTCCTGTCAATGATCATGGACCTCACAGTGCCGTCAGATGAAGTGGTGGTAATCTCTTCCCACTCACATTCCTGCTCTGCCAATTCCAGGTATGTCTGATGGTCAATGAGCCCTTTGCGGTAGGCTTCGTAAACGGTCATCTCTTTGCCAGTCTCTGGGTCCACGATAACAACTCTACGCTTGCGCACAGAGGACTTTGAAGATGTCTTTCTTTCTCGCTTCTTCTCCTTGAGCAGCAGGAGCACAAGGCCAGTGTCTGGATCTGTAATGCATCTGTCCATCAACTGAAGGTAGGTCAAATTCTCTTCAGTGTTGGGATCAAAGAATCCTTTGGTGTCATCAGATGGGTCAGAGAGGATTTCGTTCATTTCCTCATCAAAGAAGCCACGTTTGTAAGCCACCTCTACGGGCAAGCGATGACTCTCCTCTGGATCAATGATTCCACCTGTGGCAATCTGGGCTTCAAGCAGACGGATGCCATGATCTTTCAAAATGAGGCCTTTCTTCATGGCCTGGAAGAGTGAGATGGTCTTGCCTGAATAAGGATCTCTGTAGCCTGTTACAGCCCGTTCAGCAGAGAGAAGCTTGTCTTTGAATTCTGGACCCACAATGCCCATCCTCACTGATTCATTGACTGTCAGTTTCAGGTTCTTGATTGGGTCAATCACATAGCCTGTTGCGGCTTGGGCCTCAAGCAGTTCAAAAGCTGTTCCGGGTCTGATCATGTTCTTCTTCATGGCTTGGTAGATAGAGAGACGCTCTCTGTTGGCCTCCACATAGACTCCGGCAATACAACTTGAGCCTTCAAGATAGTTTCGCAGTCTATTGCTGACCTCCTCCACACTCACAAGACCTTCATTCAATTCTGAGACGGTCTTCTCATCAATGATCTGTGAGCGGAAGAGCTCCTCCATGGTAATCTGCTTCCTGAGACCCTTGAACATCAGCCTTCTGTCTGCCAGTGAGAGGAAACGCAGGCCAGTTGCAGGATCAAGCTTACATCTCTTGAGCAGCTGTGCATAAGATATCTCTTCTTCTGTCAGGGGGTCCACATATCCCCTCACCTCATCACAGAGTCTCTCCATTGTCTCCCTATTGATGTAGCCACGGTGTGTAGCAACATCTGAAGAAAGGTGGAAGCTGAATTCAGGGTCCATAATGCCTCCTGTGGCTGTCTGGGCTTCAAGAAGCTTTAGGGCATATTCTTCAGGCACAAGGTTCTTTTTCATTGCTTGGAAGAGAGAGATGATCTTGCCACTGTATGGGTCTCTGTAGCCAGTCACAGCCCTTTCAGCAGAGAGAAGTCTGTCATGGATCTCTGGGCCAACTACACCTTTACGGACAGCCTCATCGACAGTGAGCATTTCATTTTTGACAGGATCAATAATAAATCCAGTTGCAGCCTGAGCCTCCAAAAGTGTCATGGCGACTTCAGATTTCATCAGGCCTCTCTTCATAGCCTCATAAATGCCAATCTTGTTATTGGAGTCTGTCATGACACCAGCAACACTGCCTGTGCCAAACAAGTACTGCTTTACGCTTTGCAGCTCCATGATTTCTCGGATGGTCTTCTTCTCTTGTTTGAGCAAATTGTACATTTCTTGGTCAATGATGCGAGCACTGTAGAGCTCATCAATGGTAATTCGGCGTCTAATTGTGTTGCATGTTTTGATGTTCTCCCCTCGAATGATCTCTCTCTGTTCCATGATCTCAATGATAATGATGATCATGCGCTCTTTAGTTATTTGGCCAGCTCTGTATTCTTCCATGAGTTTTGCCCTTTCTGACTCTGGGAGCAGGTTTGAGTTCATGATATCCCAAAGGGACATGGGCTTGTCTCCAAAGCCTTCAATTGGAATGTCAACCTGGGTACTGGCTAGGTCATGCTGTGTCTGTTCCTCAGTGTACAGGTAAGTCTTTTCAACAATCGTTGGTGACTGTGGCTTGGAGAGAGTCAAGAGACAAAGTCCTGTATCAGGATCACGCCTGCATTTATCTTTCAGCTGCTTGTATGACACATTTTCATCGGTTGTAGGATCAGAGAACCTCTTGTTTTCATCTGAGGCTTCAGAAAGAGTGTTGGCCATATCTTTACTAAAGAATCCACGCTGAATTGCTGCATCATTTGGCAAACGGTGGCTGTTCACTGGATCAATTATTCCACCAGTGACCATCTGTGCTTCCAAGAGGGGCAAGGCTTGGTCTTTAGGAATAAGATCCTTCTGCATGGCTTGATAGAGGGAGATTTTGTTTCCAGTGTATGGGTCTTTGTAACCGGTGACTCCTTTTTCAGCAGAGAGTAGTTTCTCATGAAGCTCTGGGCCAACAAGGCCTGATTTTACAGCTTCATCTACAGTCAAGAACTGATTTCTCAGGGGATCTACAAGGAATCCTGTGGCTGCCTGAGCTTCAAGTAGCGGCACAGCAGTGGTCTGTCTGATAAGTTTATTCTTCAATGCCTGGTAAATGCTGAGTGTTTCTTTATTCTGATCATTGTAAATACCAGCAATGCTGTCTGAGCCCTGCAAGTATTTGTTGATAGATTTATCTTTGCTGACTTCTTCTGCAGTTTTCTTGCCTTGCTGAACTGCATCAAAAGTAGCTTTGTCAATGATCTTAGATTCAAGCAGTGACTTGGCTGGTGCTGGGGTTCTGAGTCCTTTGAAGTTACCTTTCTCCTGTTTCTTGGCTTCTTTTTCATTAACAACTGTGATCACAATCTTGATGATTTTCTCAATGGTGACTTTTCCTGATCTGTACTGTCTGAGTAGATCCTGTCTTTGTTCTTCAGTAAGATATTCAGAATTAAGCATTTCCCAGATAGTGACCTTTCTGCCTTTGAAGGGACCACTCTCAACTTCCATTGTGGCCTGGCTCATGGCATCTTTGGTCTGTGCTTCTGTGTATTTCAGGTCCTCCTTTGACTTGATTGCTTGATCTGAGAGAGGCAGCAACTGAAGGCCAGTCTTTTTGTCTGTGACACATCTTTTGTGGAGTTGCAGGTATGTGACATTCTCTTGAGTGTTAGGGTCATAGTAACCCTTGATTTCATCTGTCGGGTTGCTCAGGAGTTTGTTTGTCTGATCATCAAAGTACCCCCGTTTGCAGGCCACATCATGGGGAATGCGATGACTCTTCACTGGGTCAATAATACCTCCTGTTGTCATCTGTGCGTCAAGAAGTCTGATGCCCTGGTCTTTAGCGATGAGATCTTTAGTCATTGCTTCAAACAGAGATACAGTCTTGCCAGTGTAAGGATCTTTGTAGCCAGTGACAGCTCTTTCGGCAGATAGCAGTTTGTCATGAAGTTCAGGACCAATTAAGCCTGCCTTCACAGCCTCATCCACTGTATACTTCTGATTATTGATTGGATCAACCATGAATCCGCTTGCAGCCTGAGCCTCTAGAAGATTCAGAGCGTGATGGGGCCTGATGACATCTCGCTTCATGGCTTGATAGAGGGACAGTGTTTCTTTGGTTGAGTCAATGACGACTCCTGCAATGCAGTTAGTGCCTTTCAAAGACTTGCGAACATGATCCATCTCAGACACTTCCTTGACTGTCTTATTACCTTTGTGTAGTTTGTTGTAAAGGTCTTTGTCAATGATTTTGGATTCCAAGAGCTCAGCAGCAGGGACAGGTGCTCTATAACCTTCAAAAGTATTTTCATTCTTTTTCTCTTTCTCCTCAGCAACAGTTATGACAATCTTAATGATTTTCTCAATGGTGATTTTTCCAGTCTTGTACTGCCGTATGAGATCTTTTCTCTGGTCCTCTGTGAAGTACTCAGAGTTGATGATTTCCCAGATTGTAACAGTTCTTCCCTTGAACTTTCCAAAAGGCACAGAGACATTTGTTTTGCTGAAGACATCCTTTGTTTCCTCATCTGTGTATGTTCTTGCACTGAGAGCAGCACTCTCAGAGATGGGCAGGAGCAGTAAACCTGTTTCAGGATCTTTAGTACATCTGTCCATCAACTGCTTGTAAGTGAGGTTTTCCTGGGTATTTGGATCATAGTATCCTTTGGCGTCATCCGTGGGCTTCTCCAGGATTTTGTTGGTCTCTGCATCCAGACAGCCCTGTTGGTAGGCAGTTTGATTTGGCACACGGTGACTGTTGACTGGATCTATGATTCCTCCTGTTGCCATTTGGGCATCAAGCAATCTGATGGCCTCACTCTCGTCGATAAGATCCTTCTTCATTGCCTCAAAGGTAGAAATCTTTCCACCTGTGTAAGGATCTTTGTATCCACTCACTGCTCTTTCAGCAGAGAGCAATTTATTGTGCAATTCTGGTCCTACAACTCCCTCTTTCACAGCTTCATTAACTGTTAGCTTTGTGTTATTAATGGGGTCGACTATGAAGCCTGATGCTGCCTGTGCTTCCAGGAGAATTAAGCCAGTGCTCTGGGCAATCTTCATTTCTTTCATGGCTTGATAGATGGACATCTTTTGATTTGGATGCACTAGGAGGCCAGCAATGCAGTTATTTCCCTTGAGAACAGTCTTAAGTTTGTCTGTTTGGCTGAGATCTTGCACAGTAGTTTTACCCTTCTTCAATTTATCAAAGTCTTTCTTGCTCAGAAGTCCAACATCAAAGAGTCTTCTTGCAGGTACCTTCTCCCGAAGGCCATCAAATGAGAATGGAGACTCCCCATCAACATCATCTCCTGTGCTTTGACCATTGAGGACCTTCCTGTCTGTTTCTGTTTGAATCTGGATCTCACGGGTAATAGCCTGCTGCTGAATCTCTTCAAGCTGCTGCAGCTTTTCACGGAGCTTCCTGTTCTCATCCTCAAGCATCTGCTCTTGCTCCAGCTTCTTTTTGGCCAGTTCCTGCATCTCCTTCTGCTTATTTTGCATCTCCTCTTCTGCCTCCTGTTGTTTCTTTAGGGCAGCATCCATGGTTTCTTTGAGTTTCTTCTTCTCATCCTCCATCTGTTTCCTCTGCCGCTCCTGTTCATCTTTGAGAGCTTGAGCCTTTCTGACCTCTTCCTCAAACTGGCTCTCCAACCTCTTCTTCTCATCCTCGATGAGTTTCTCTTTTTTAAGCAGCTCTTCTTTCTCAGCATTGAAGGTCTGCTGAAGGAGTGTCTTCTCCTGCTTAATCTGTTCCTGTTGTGCATTGGCAGCCTAGAGTAGAACAGAAAGGGAATAAAATGAGTGACATGATATTGCTGTTCCTCCTAACAACAACAAAAAATCCCCACACCACACAAATATATATGCATTGTTTCACAATCAGGGTGCTTAGTTCCAGAAATCCTGAAATCAAACTTTTCTTTCTTACTTTTTTCTTTCTTTCTAAATTAATTAATTAATTACAATACTCTACACTCCTCTGAAGCACAGTTACTATTGTGTCAATATTAAGGCTGTCAATTTATATTCTTTGAATTTTCTGATTTTGACAAAGCCCACTACTGTATACCTGGACTTCTCCAAAAGAGAAGTGGCATGCCGTTACAACTTATCTCTGTTTCTAACAAAGATTCCAAATTGCTATGTGCGATATTGGAGTTCCGATTATAATGAGCATCTTTCTTTAGAATATTTGTCAAAAACACCAGAATCATGGTACTGGCATTTCTGTAAACTGGGATTTTAATTACCAGTTTTCAACAGTATGTGTTCATGTTAACACCATGGGCCCTATCAAGCAGAGACGCAGTGTGCTTTTGCAACTAAGACAAGCTTTACTATTTTAGTAGGAGCCCATAGTCCATTTTTCTGCCAAAGACACACACTCCAAATAGGAGATGATCTTGCCCCATAACAGGCATGTAAGCTAAAAGAAGAGATTTGGTCAAGCAACTTTTCTTTTTACTAAAATCATAATGGATGAATTGACTGCACTTCTGGTAGGTTGGAAGTCACTTGTGCATTACTAAAAAGCTGTTTTGTGAGCATATAATGAGGACATGCGAATGAATTCACAATGTGTACACACATTGCTTTTGTAATCTACAGGGATGCTTGTAGTGCTCATCTATGCAAAACAACACATAAGGCTGCGACTCTCCTTCCCAGAGGCCCTATAACACTTGCACTGCCAAAATAGACCCTTAATATTGCTCTCATTACCCATCTCACTCATTGACTTAACACTATGTCTGGCTCCTACTACACTGTCCAGCCATAACTCTTGATAACCACCTAAGGATGGACTATCATATAATGTTATGGGACTATACTGTGGATCTATTATGATGCTTAGCGAAAACCATGGCCAACGTGTAGTCTACCATGGTAACTACTGATTGAACTTTTTCTGCATGAACCCAGGCAGTTTCCTGCATGAACCCTTGAGTTGCAGATCTGCCCAAGGTTTTTTCCTACAGACTAACTTTTTTCAAGTTTTTCCTTGGCCTTCTTGGGTGCATCTTGCTGTAAAGCGCCATGAAACAATACTATTGCAAATGGTGCTGGATAAATAAAATTGAATTAAATTGTACTGAATGGAAACAGGACATAGGACAGGCTATTTAAAAAGCGACTGCATTTTTCCTTCCTTGTATTTCACTGATGACTAAGAGAGAATGGCTAAGGACAGATAGATAGATTACTAGATACAGTAGATTACTTGTCTTAAACATTTAAACTTTTCAACTTAAATTTAAGTTTTCACATGCTGTATTTGTCTTCTAATTTGAAATACGCTTCAAAACATTGTCTTTCCATTAAAATAATGTGAATAACATTTTGTTAATACGCTGGTGTAGTTGTGAAGCAATTTTGCACTTTTTTCATTAGTTTCACTTATGTAAATATGAAATCATCAAATACAATCACGTATTTTGAAGTCTTTTGAGGAAGACACAGTTCATTTGTGCAACCCTGATTGTGAAATTACACTGAAAATATGGTATGTTAACACATGCAGACATTCCATGTATTCAGACAGCATACTTAAGATATAATTGAAGTAATTGAAAAGTCCCATTCAAAGACCGATTCAGAATCATAGAGCATATACAGTAATTCATTCATAGAGTAGGAGAGAGGAAGAGTATTTTGTTAGAGGAAGATTTTTAAAACTGAGGAGTTGTTAGTAACAGGGAGGGGTTAACAATGACATACTGTAAGCTGCGCTTATATGCCATCTTTGAAAACAATACCTCTTTGGACTTAATTTGCAAGTCCTGTGCATCCTTTTTCAGTTTAGCCTTCTCTTTTTCAAGTTCAGCGATGGCTTTGCGTAGCTCATCGGCCTCTTTGTTACTGCTCAATCTTTGCACTTCAAGCTTCTCCACAACAGTCATCTTCTCTTTGGTTTCAATCTCTGTTTCGTGCAACCGGGCACTGATCTCATCTGCCTGTTTCTTGAACTTTTTGGCCTCTGCCTCTGCTCTGGCCTGGGCGTCACTGAGCTGAGACACCTGCAGTTTGAGTTTCTCTGCCTCGGCTGTAATCTGCAACTGCCTCTTGCGTTCAGCCTCCAAGGATTTCTGAAAGCCTTCCATCTCCTCATCCAGACGCTGCTGCATCTGCTGCTTATCCGCGAGTAGTTTCTGAGCCTGTTCTTGGGCAAGTTCCTTCTGTTTCTGGAGCATTTCTGCCTCAGCTCTGAGTTTGGATGCCTCCTGAATAGCTTGCATTTTTTCTTTGAGGACCTTCTCTGCAAGGGTACGCTGTTCAGCAAGATCATCCTCTGCTATCTGTCTCATGCGAGCAGCCTCCTGAGCCTCTACACTAAGTCTTGCAGCTTCCTCAGCCAGTTTCTTCATGTTCTCAGCCTCTTCAGCGAGGAACTTCTGTGTGTTGTCTTTGTCTTTTTTGATGAGGCGTTGGTTCTCATCCTCAATTCTCTGCTTCAATTTCATCAGTTCCTCCATCTGGACTTTCACCTTGAAGAGCTCTTCTTCTACTTGAGCCTTTTGCTTGACAGCATCGCTAACCTCATCCTTAAGGCGTTGGAGCTCATCATCCAGGAGAGTCTTCTGCTTATCTGTCTCATCAAGCTGCAGTTTGACCTTGGCAAGTTCTTGCTCAACTTGAGATTTTTGTCTTAGGGTTTGCTCTGCCAGTTTCTTGTGTTTGGCCATCTCGGCATCAGCCTGTTGCTTCTGTTTGAGAGCAGCGGCTTCAGCTTGGGCTCTCTTTGCAGCCTCCAACTCTGCCTCCTTCCTCAGTCTCTCAGCATCTTCTTGAGCTTTGGCTTGGTTGGCAGCTTCCACCTCTGCTGCTTGCTTCTGGCGTTCTGCATCCTCAGCTTGTTGACGAAGGAGAGCGGCCTCTCTCTCAGCTTTCTCTTTAGCCTTTTCTGCTTCTTGTGCTAGCCTCTTGGCCTTCTCAAATTCTTCTTTCAGTTTCTTCTTAACAAGGCTGTCTTCTTTTTGCTGTGAGAGAATGCTTTGTACTTTTTGTTCCGCTGCAGTACATTTCTGTGCTGCTTCTTTTGCTGCAAGGATCTGCCTTTCGGCCTCTTTGTCTGCCTCCTCTTTTTGTTTATTGGCCTCAGATGCTTTCTTTTTGAGGCGTTCGACTTCCTCTTGGGCAGTCTGGCGTTGACGAGCAGCTTCTTGTTCTGCAGCAGCAATTTTCTTAACTTTTTCTTCAGCCTCTCTCCTTCTGTTCTCCTCTTCCAATGCAAGTTTCCTCAGCTTCTCTGCCTCCTTCTCAGCCTGGATTTTGGTTTGTTGAGTCTCATCTGCAATATTCTTGAGTTTGTTGAGTTCCAGCTCCAAATCAAGCTTTCCAGATGAAGCTTTTTCAAAGTTAAGCTTAAGGATGCGAATCTCCTCCTCCACAATGCGTCTTTGTTTGAGAGTGTCATCGACGATGGCTTTCTGTCTGTCTAGTTCAGCCTCAGAGGACTTCTTGAGTAGGACAATCTTCTCTTCAATATCTTGCTTGTGCTGAGTGGCTTGATCTTCAAGAGCTTTCCTCTGGTAAGCTTCATCTTCAGCTTGCCTCCTGAGACGTTCATTCTCTGCCTCCTTTTCTTTGAGGGCAATCTCAGCTTCAGTTTTGAGACGGGTTGCCTCATTGATGGCAGCAAGTTTCTCTTTAAGGATTCTCTCAGCCTCTGCTCGTTGTCGGGCTGCTTCCTCCTCAGCAATCTGCCTCTGTCTCTTTGCTTCCTCTGCAATGGCACGGAGCTTGGATGCTTCCTCCGCAAGGTCTCGCATTTTTGCAGCCTCAGCCTCAAGGAGCTGCTTACTCTTCTCAGTGTTGGACATGCTTTCTTTCTCAGCCTTGGCCTTCAGTTTCAGAAGGATATCCATTTCACTCTTCACCTTGGCAAGTTCATCTTCAAGGTGTTTCCTTTGCTGCTCTGCTGCGCTGACCTCATTCTTTAAACGGTAGAGTTCATCGTCCAGTACAGACCTCTGTTGTTCTGCATGCTCAAAGTCTGCTCTCAAGCGGATAAGCTCTTGCTCGGCTGTGAATTTCTGCTGTGCAGTGTTCTCAGCGACTTTCCTCTGCCTCTCAAGCTCCTGCTCAGCCATGTCCTTTTGTTTCAAAGCAGACTCCTCCGCCTTGGCCCTCTTCTTAGCCTCCCGTTCGGCATCTGCCTTCTGTTTTTCAGCCTCCTCCTGGGCAACAGTCTTCTTGTGTGCTTCCTCCTCTGCTTGGAGTCTGAGACGCAGGGCTTCGTTTGCCTTCTGCCTCCATTTCTCCAGCTCCTTTTCAGCCTCTGCTCTGGCTGCATCAGCCTCCCCTTGCTGTTTTTTCAGACGATCTGCCTCCTCTTGGAGTTGGATAACAGTGCCGTGCTCTTGCTTGAGAGACTGTTCCAGCTTTGAAGTCTTTTCCATGTAGGACATGCGTTTGCTCTGGAGCTCAGCTGCGGCGCTTTTTTGGGCTGCATCTTGGGCCAGCTTGATCTGACGGTTCTTCTCAACCTCAGCCTGCTTCATTTGCCTCTCTGCCTCCTCTGCTTGCATTTTGAGTTTCTCAAGGTCTTCCAAAGCCCTCTGTTTCTGCTTGGCCGCCTCCTTCTCTGCTTCTGCCTTAAGCTTGAGCTCGTCCTCGGCTTTGCGCTTCTTCTGCGTCTCGTCATTGACCTGCTTTCGCAGCTTCTCTGCCTCCTCTTGAGCAGCTTTTCTCAGTTTCTCTGCCTCAGCGGCTTTGTCCCTGAGCTGCTGCAGCTCAGTTTCAGCAGTGCTTTTCTGCTTCACAGTTGCCTCGAGTTGGATCCTGATGATACGGATTTCCTCTTCAATCTTCAATCGGCTCTGGAGGGCCTCTTCGACTTGCTGGCTCTTAGATTTGATCTGTTGCTCCGAGAGGTTCTTGAGCTCATGCAGCTCTTGCTGAATGTTGTGCTTCTGTTTCTCTGCATCCAGGGCTACTACCTCTCTCTTGCTAACCTCCTCCTGCATCATTAGCTTCAGCTCTTGGGCCTCTTTTTGAGCTTTCGCAATGGCCTTTGCATGAGCCTCTGCTAGCTGCTTTTGCTTCTCTAACTCGGCCTGCATTTCGGCCATTTTTTTTCTCTCTTCCTCTTTAAGTTTCTCGGCAGCTTTCTGCATTAGTGGAAGTAAATGGTACAGAAAATCACAATTAAGAATTAAGCATGAGGTGTTATATGTTAAGGTTACGGTTACGGTTGGTTATGATTACGGTTAAGGTTACAATTGAGGCAAAGGTAGGGAATTAGCTTTGATTAAAACAAGACAGATGCAAATTCATGACAATGATGTTAGGGTTTTCGAGACCGGATGCAGGTGCAGGTTAATATGTATGACAGCATAGGGTATGATTGTGTCCAATGTAATTAATGTATGGAGACGTGAGACATTACTTCACAACACTTCACTTCACAGTCTGAACAACAACAACAACAACTCATGCGCCTGAAGCCATTTCCTTTTGTAAGATTCCCTTACAAGCAGTAGCTGTAATTTTCAAAACAAGCGGGGCAACCACACACTAATAATCACCACAACCTGCTACAATGATCTGATGCATGGAATGATCTGATATCCAAATATTATCATCTGAAATGACTATAGGCTAATTAAAGGATAACATTTATGCACACATGTGTACACTAGTATTGGCGAGTACACCAACATTAGTTAAATTAAGTATAGGTTTGGTCAGCCAGAGATGACAGTAACAGCTGTGAAAAATGAGATTTTAGGTAAAAGGGGTGTGCAGGGAAGGAAAGGCCTTAGGAAAGTTTGGAAGAGGCTGCAGTAACGCACTGTAAGGAACCTTTGCTCCAAAAGTGTTTTAGGATTTAGGAAAGGGTATGCCCTGCATGTCTGATAGCCAAGCTTGCTTTGCTTTAGCAAGTAAGATGCAGCAAAGAAAAAGCACAGTAACACAGTGAGGAAAGCTGCTCTTATCCAAGTTATTTATGATGCAGGTATATCTATATGCTTTAATTGTACTTTTAGCATTATAGTAAAAGGCTATGTATATGCAGTAATGATAAAGAAGAAATGTTAAAAGTCTATGGAAATGTCTATGGAGAGTATGATTAGAGATTAGATTTCGGGAATAGAAAACATTAAGAGAGAAATGAGTCGGAAGATATATGGGTATGAACACCTGAAGCACTAAAAAATTTACCTCTTTAGCGCCCAAACAAGACAAGCAATCATCATGACAAAGCACTGGCAAGCAGTTAAGAGAGGCAAAGAAACAAACATAACATTAGGGTTAGAAAAGAACGGGAGAAAGAAATTTGTGTTAATCTGGAGGAGTGAAGTGAAGAGTGAGACATGGCGACCAGAGGATAAATTGTAACACTAAGGTAGTGTGCAAAATGGTAAATGAGTAGTGACGTTTCCACACTAAAACACATACATGATATATACTGTAACAAGGGCATCCATAGAATATTTACAAACTTTCCTGGACAGCATCAATACTATTACAGTGGAAACATGCAAATAACTTATTTGGTAAGGATGATTTCCAATGATCTCTACCACATACTGTCCCGCTACAGGTCTGGATCTCCAGCTAAGCACAGAACACATATCCACAGTAATGTAACAAACAACAATCCTAGCCCCATGGATCACCTTAAGTCCAAGTAAAATAGTACAAAAGTTTTGTGTATAAAAATGGTAAATATTATAATTCCTCTTCACTCAATCATTTTGACAACTGTTTTCAACACTCCATGAACTCCATGAAGCAGCCATGAAAATGAATGTCTAGTCACCCATACATTAATCATATGGGACTGTGTGAGTGTCAGTGTTTGGATTGGTTTTGATTGGATCGGATAATGGTTAATGTTAGTGTTAGTTTCTTGGGAATGATCCACAATGCCCTGTGGATTGTCACGCACCTCCTCCTCCTCTAGGCGGCGCTGTGTGTCCGTGATGAACTTGATGTATTGACTAGTGAGTGTCATCAGCTCACTGTAGCGAGTTCTAAGAGTCACATACTACACATAAAGATAAATAAGATTGTTAAACATACATTTGATATAATTTTCATAGACATAGTCCATAAATGCATAGAAATGTACAGTATATAATATAGAATAAATGTAGGATATTTTGACCTTGAATAATGGTCAAGCAAATCAGAGCTTAGTCAGTAATATAAATTAAAAAACTGACTAAATCTTAAAGGTCACACAGGACTCACCTCCTGAATGATGTTGTCAGAGGCAGAGTCCATTTTGGTTTTCTTCAGGGGAGATGCCAGGGGTTCCACCTGAGCTTTGTAGGCAATCAGCTGGAGTTCATAGTCCTGAGGAAATAAAGAAATACCTCAGTCAGCTCTCACTCATAGCCAGGACCTAAAGACAACATGCTGCAAACCCATGAACCAGTGTGACCAGTTATTTATTTCTCTTTTACCTTGATGGTGTCGATGTATGCCTTGGCATATTTCTGACACTCATCAACTTTCTCCTTGTTCTTTTCAATCTCCTCCAGGAGTTTCTGAAAAAAATAAAATAATAATTAAATAATTAAAAAGGTAAGTCTATTGGTTTAAATATTTATACAGATATTTCCTCAGTCAATTTGCATAATGCTATGTCCCATGTATTGATCATATGATCCACTATTCACAAATACATAAAAGATTGCTAAGATTAAAAAAAATATCCTCCAGATCGAATGAATTATCATGATATCCACATGTGTATGGAAACATTATGTATTATGTATGATTTCACAAATGAACTGATCTGACCAACTCCCATCATCAATCCAGTGCTCAGTACCTTCTCCTGGGCCAGTTGCTCTTTGAGCGTCTTGCTGTCGGTGATGGGCACCGCCTGGATCTTCTCCTGCCTCTGCTTGGCATCGCCGATCCACTTGATGAGCCAGTCATAGCTCTCACGGTAGTAGCCCAGTTGCCTTCCCAGCTGGTCCAGTTCACGGAGGCGCAGGTCGATCTGGGCGAACACGGCTTGCCAGCGGTCGTGGAGGCTGGTGTGGAGCTGGCGGTAGTGGTCAAGCTCGACGTCGCGCTCGCTGTGTACGCGAGACATGCGGTCGCTGACCGACGAGGCCTTCCCCATCTCGCCCTCCAGGCCGTCAAACACAGGCTGCTCAGCCTCTGCATCCTTGCGCATTTTCTTCAACAGACAAGAAAAGTTTGTTTTTAATGGGGACACAGACATAATAAACATCCTTCCCTATTCTTGTTTTTGTGAATGACAGGAAGTGACTGGTAGAGAGAGAGATGCAGGAACAGGAAATAAAAATGAGTCATAATCAAACTCGGGTCGTTGTGGTCACTTACACCTGGATGTGGCACCAGTGCGGCTCACTTGCATCACAGCCGCCTCTTACTTTCCAACTCTTTGCAGGTTTACATAATGAAGTTAAATTCTAATTTTTAAAACTTCCATCTTTCCTGCGTCATTGGTCGAGACAACCCCTTGTCCATTTGTAAACTGGAGTCTGTTAATTACTTCCACACACATGCCATTGTTTATATGAGAGGATCTGGTCTTAATTCAATGAACCACCATAAATTTACTAAAACAACTATGTCAGCTAAAGTGCCTGAAGCCTCACTTCCAAAGAGAAAGGCTGGTAATAATTACCAGACATTAGGTAAACTGCACTACGTACACAGATGCCAGACATGCCTCCCTTATTACTGTCCTCACTGGGTCTTTACCTTCAGTTCTGTACGGTAGGTCTCCACCTCTTTGACGTCTGTCGGGACCTTGTGAACCTCACGGAGGCGTTTCTCGTACTTCTTCAGAACGTCCTCTGCGCCTTGTGTGTTGCGGATCACCACATCCACTGTCTTCAGTCTGGAGTAGGAGAAGAAGAAGAAGAAGAAGAAGAAGAAGAAGAAGAAGAGGAGGAGCAGAAGGAAGAGGGACAGGTAGTAACAGAAGAGAGGTAAAAACTATGCTCCAGACTTTTTCTCATATCCTATCGTAACTACAAATATTTAGAGGAAAACATTCCATTTCACAGACATTACATGGAGAAAGATTTCAGCATGTGAATGTGGCTGAAGTGAGATTTCCACCACTCTTCACTATTTTAACAAAATACTGTATATAAATATAATGTACTATCACTGATTTTAATACGAATGAATATGGTAAGACTGCCCTGTCTGGTCTTGCTTATTGTTTGTTTGTTTGTTTGTTTGTTTGTTTGCTTGTTATTAGACTATACAGAGGTAGCAGAGGGACTGCGCCGAGGAAGATTTACTTCTCCAGGTAAATGGAGGACAAACTGTAGACTTGATCCATTTTCTGCAGGGTGATGTCCAGCTCTGAACGCAACACTGGAGTGCTAGCCTGCTCAGGCGCTGCCAAGACCTTCTCAGCCTTCACTGCCACGGCATCCAGATTCTTCTTGATGCCCTCCAGCTGAGTATGATCTTTCTGTGGACACAACAATGTGAAAAATTCACTCAGCAAACTCTCCCGGAGGGTCGAAACCAACTGTGAAGAAACTGGACTGTCTGTTTCTTTGCTTGTCGCCGAAAGAATGTAGAAAAATCGAACGTCAAGTTGTCTTAAATGGAGGCCTTAATTGCAAGTAATTGCATCTGCTGTACTGTACCTGCTCTCCCTGTGGCCTACTGAACCCCAGTGAATCCCAGAGATAAAGCAGAGAGAGGAGCCCCAAAAACAAAAGCCCAACGGCAGGCCACCATAGCAGCACAGGAGTCAGTGGTTCCTCCAGCTCCTCTCCCTCTGGATCCATGCAAGGCAGCGGCAGCGGCAGCAGCAGCAAGAGGCGAGTGGTTACAGTAATGACTAGCCTAGCTGCGCTAAACTAGGAGAGAGGCACCGAAAAACAACCTCCCTCTGTTCTCCTGGCGGCGGCAGAGAGGGCACTGGAAACGGTGAGCATGGCATTCCATAACCCGGCCCACCCCCACCTCACCCAACCCCCCCCCTCTGCTGCCCGCCTCTGCCCACTGGGGTCCGCCTCTCCCCCCTCCCTGCTCTGAGTCATCCCATCACTACCAACCCCCCAATACACACACACATACACACACACT
>JASCIP010000008.1:14400109-14413014 GCA_034783695.1 Sardinella gibbosa | reverse complement strand
TTTTCTCCGCCTCCTGTCCCAGGACTGCATTTGGATTTGGGTGGGAGCAGGGAGGGATGAGTCAGCAGCGGACTCAGGGGGCTTCCCTTGTGGTTTGCCCCTGATCTGGAATCAGCTTCTGTCCGGAGAGGATGTCTCATTCCTGCGCGGTCTCCAGACACGAGGCCGCGCCCTGATCACGCCCGCACTCTCCCAGTAGGGGCTGGTGCCTGTGACTCACTCTAAGCAAAGCTGTTTTTGTCCGGAGAAATCAGATACGCCTTAAATGTTCCAGAAACTTCTGGGAAAGGTGTCTCTTATCACAAAGACTCCACTCTGCTGCTGGCCACCACCAAAAATACCTCCATTTGTCGGTTCAGGCCTGAGTTATGACCGATTTGGGGCACTGATGGTCAGCGGTTAAAAACACATTCTGTGGCCTCGTTAAATTCATGAAAATATTACACTGGAAAAGTCCAGAGTTAAAAAGGGGTAGAGAAGGAGAAGATGGGGAGGAGAAATGATAGTACAACCCGTATATTCTATAGCCACTGCACCAACGGCCAATTTGGCCGCTCACAGCCATGTTGAACCCATCTAGTTCCTCTCCATCACTACAAAGCACAGCAATTGGATTGTACCTTCTTGAACTTGCTATCGACTCAATAGCAGTACTGATTGTCAAATGCATGATGGAGATTTACTTGATGGATTTGACATGGTCATATTTGATTGATTTTGACCATTTGAATCAAGATTCTATATCCCACGGACCATACACGTGCATGTCCAACTGAATCAGCGCTAAATAGTCCCTTTAATCCCATATGATACTTGATGGTGTTATTTGATTGGTCACTTGATTGGTTGCTTTATCCCGATCACAGGCAGATAGAGGCGAGGAGGTAAATGGAATGGAACTTAACACTGACAGAGCATGAGACCTGGAAGTGGAGGATGATGGTCCAAATAAGACCCAGGGTGAGCTTTGGGTTCCCATCTGCAATGTCATCATTCCTGATGTTCACCAGCTTGACCTAAGAGGAGAAACAGAGACAGGAGAAACAAGCACAAAAAGACCTGGTTAGGAATTTTATGGACAACTTGTTAACTGCTTTTTTCCCCCCACCTGGCAGACGATGATCCTCTTGGACCAGAAAGGGATATGAAACCACTCCGTGTTACCTGCCGGTGCTTCAGGAAGTCCAGTGCTATCTGTACATTCTGCAGCTTGTGGAATCTCATGCGGCCTTTCTCTCTGGGCTGTAGACATGGAAGTGGTGAGGGAGGAGAGAGAAGACAAGAGACATGTTAGCTCGTCTGGGGCAACTCTACAGAGTCACGGTGGTGGTGTGTACCAGGTAACTCTTTGGCGGATCCATTTTTGGAACATGGAGATGGAGGGCTTGCCCACACAGGATAGAATCCTGCACAGGCAAGAGAAAAAAGATGCGTGGTGCAGCTACTTCTACTCCAACACGACACAGTCTACAGTATACAGTATGCTAGTATGGAGGAGGGATACAGTATGTGAAATCTACAGTAGAGTGTGTGAATATATGTGACATGACACAGGGACCAAATAAATAAACATCCTTGAGACCTTTTGTGCAACTGCAAAAACACCTGACAAAAGACCAAGGAAAAATGTACAAAAATGACGATATAGGACACAAAATAACTAAATTTTAGTGATCCAGTCAGTGAAATATCTTAAGCTTCCCCATATGTGGAGAAAAGGGAGACGTGGTTAAACTCCGAATTAATGAAACCTCCAGGAGAGAATACTTAGTCCATTTTGTTAGCTACAACAAGGCTTAGGTAAATCCATGACATATAAAGCATAAGCTAAACTACAAACTTAAGGTACAGGTAAGAGGACCAAATAATACGAGCAATACAGGGTTAACCAATAATTCATGCGAAAAATAAGCCAAATACTGCATTTGGTTAGTAGCAAAATAAGAGGAACAAGTATTTGGCTTGTCTCCACTGACTGGAAGCTTAGATTTGGATAAAAACTTTGTTATGTAACTTGTCTTTCTGGTGACACAGCATTGACTTTCACTGTCACAAATAATCCCTTCGCTATTGTTCCCTCTTTAACAGTCAAGTAAAAACAAATAATTCCACAGCCTTCTGTCATTGTTATTCCATAGTATGTCTACTTCAAGGCGGGATAATGTGGTTAATTCACGTTGGAGCCTCCACCCAACTCACAACAAAAACACACACAAAAAAATCAAAACAAAAACCGAATGAAGCCAATGAGAGAACAGCCAACGGGGAGAAGGCAACAGAAAGAGCGGCCATGCACAGGCCAGCCACCGGGGTAGTGACCCATGCCAACATGAAGGAAGGAGCCCAAGTTACAAACCCACTCACCAACCGCACGTTCCTCACAACGTCTCTCTCCCTCGGCTAGCCCCAGCAAGAGCAGTGCAAAGAGAGGAGGCATAGGCCAAACGGGCATAGGTCAGCACACAGGGAGAGAAAGAGGGAAAAGGAAGGAAGGTAGGAAGGAAGGAAGGAAAGAAGATAAAGAGAAGGAAGGATGGAGAGGAGGGCAGAGAAGGAAAATAAGGAGTCAAACAGGTGCACACAGTTCAAAAGAGAGAGAGAGATAGAGAAGCCAATGTGGGGTTAAGGTGTGTTACGGCGATGGCGGCTTCTCGGAAGAATGAACTGAGTCACATGGCATGAAGCTAGCAAGAGCGCAAGGCTGTGAGACACTTTTTGACCCAGTGCTTTTCTCTGCAAAATCTTTTGTTACTTTAGCTGGTTAAGCAGAGCAAGACGATAACAAAAAATATTTAGTCAAGATAGTCGTCACAACACATTTTTGAGCAGACCTAAAAGCAGCTTCTGACAGCACCTAAGCAAAAAGCCCATAAAGAGATGGTAGAATCATTTGGAAGCTTCCAAACATGATTTCATCTCTGGACATCTGCTTGGAAAAGATTAAAAAGCTTACAGGTGGTTCAAATCAGGACTAGCCCATACCAAAAAAACACCTTGAATGCTAACAATGTCTAAGTAAAGCCAAACATGTGCCTTACTTTGGGTTTGAAATGTGCTTTGACGATACTGAAAGCATTGATAAAATACTGAACAAAAATGTCATTAGTAAAGATATTAGTATTTAACTGTAAATATGCAAAAGCATATTTTAATGTTAAATTTGGTTTGCGTATGCAAATTCTGGATAAAGCAGCTGGGTTACAGTTCAAGTAGGCTTGAACAGAGTTGCATTTCTTTTCTTACACAGCTGAAGCCAGGCCTGTTAGAAACGTTGATGAGCGGTTCATTTTAAACTCACCAGTGTCTCCCCGGACAAGACCTCCAGCAGGGAGATCAGGTTGTGTCCATCTCTGAGATCTTCATAAAGATCACTCACGTGGCGCTGGGCCTGTAGAAAATAGAGGCAGTGAAGGTCACTCGTGGGTCCAAGTATAATCAGCATGGACTGCAAACTCACAAATTGTGTGGATGCAACATGCAACAACCATTCTGCGTGGTTTGAAATACTTTGAAGGTATAAAGAAGTCAATAATGTCATTGCATAAATACATCAATAACATAATTACAGTCATGAGTTTATTTTTTTTTTCCTGTCCATAAAGCTCTTTAGTTTGGTGTGTACAGACTTTAAGATACGAGCAAGAGGCAGGAATTCATGCCTGCAAGCACCAAACCAGGCTGACTTGCGCACAGAGACACCTGCCAAACCAACAGCTGCCTACACTGACACATGATGGATTAAAGTCAAAGGTGAATCATAAAAAAGCACAGGCAGTAGTTCTTCCAGTCACACAGGGACGGTTTTACAAGGCAAGTATGGTGTGCTGTGCTTTTGAGAGCAGTAGAATTCCCTTGTTGGTGTGCAAAGCTGGAACATCATGAGTAAAACTCAATACAACACAACAATTTGGTGTAACATAAAGTGGAACATTAACCAACAACAAAACAAAATCAAAACAAAAGTGACAGAAAAATGAAACAAAAACTGAAATAAAGGGTGGGAGTTACGAGAGACAGAGATTAGGAAATGCAAAACCAAAAGAGCTTTCATATACAAACCTGCCAAAAATTTTCCAATAATCACTACACAAGTAGTGCAAATAATTTCACAGATAGAAAAACAGACGGATATGAAGAATGCATATGAAAGCTCTTTAAGAGGAGTGTTTTCAGCTAAAGGATACGCATGCAGTTTGGAGACACTGACTGTGACAGACACTTAGCAGATGCCACAGTACCTACCTCAACCCTCCAATGCTGGATGAAGAGATGAAGAATGAAGAAGATAAAACAAATGTAGAGAATGGAACAAAGAGCAAAAAGGGAGAAAAGTACAAGAGAGATGATGATGTGTTAATGAATTCAAGTTATTGGAAATGGAGGAAGAGTGATGGATCTTAGGCACGGACAGCAAGGCACAGAGAATTAGTATCAGTATAATAGCACTTAAGGAAGTCTGGGCAATTAAGGACAGCTTTTATTTCTTTCCATCCTTCTGGATATCAAATTATTCGTTTCTTTCTTTTCATGCACTAATGCTGAGTAAATGGGGGATGATCCAACAAGTATTGACAAGTTTTCCACTTAGCTCCTTCCCAGGTCAGAGCTGTGCCAGTGGTTTAAATAATGTGAAATGACATGCACAAAAATGAATAAACATTTACAATCAAACAAATGCATAACCTAACTAAACAAAGCAAAAAAAAAAAAAAAATAAATAACACAAACAAAACAAACAAAAAACACTCTGTAAATAAACAAATTAAAACTGTTGAATGTTGATATTCAAAATTGGAAACTCAGACTGACATGTCTAAAACAAAAGCTGGAAAGTTCAAAACATTGTACAAACATTTAAACATATGGGAAACAGCCTTGTTGTGGTTTAACAGAAACGTGCAGCTTGTGATGCAGAAATCTTAGCGTCCACAAGAGTTCACTGTTGATACATGTAAGTAACCAATCCAAGTCACTCTGGGATATCTGCTTTTTAGCAACTTCAGTGCACAGACACTAAGATACTAATGTGACAAGGTGAACAAGGATCATTTAGGCAAAAAGGCATCAGTCTTTTGAGTTCTGATTGTGAGAGGATAGCATAAGTTGTGAGAGATTGCTTTCCTTGAATCTATTTGTAGTAAACTTCTCAGGTTAGAGTGTGCATTCCCCCTCTGCATCCTACTCCTCTATACCCATATTAACAGAACATCCATCAGCAGAGTGTAATACTCAAGTGTTGAAGGGCTATGGCAAGCTGTAGGACTCGCATTCTCTCTGTTGACAGGTAGAAGTATGCTACAAATTGAGATCCCTCTGTCAAGTGAGCTGTTTGATCTCTGTCGGGCCACAGACCTGTCAAGGTTAAACCCCTAAGTCCATTCAGACGATAATGAGAGTGACAGCCATTTAATACCCTTCAGGCAATGTCTTTGTGTCGCGTGGTTTTCGTTCTCACCAAAGGACAAATTCCTTGGGATTATGTCTAGCTATTTAGGCATGTGGGAAGAAAAACAATACATTGATTTTGTCATTAGTAAGCACTGTTAATGTTTGTTTATGCACTGAAGGTTGTGCAAATTTGTTGAATAAAAAATATCTAGAGTAGCCTGAATAAAATGTGATTGCTAAATAATTATGTAGGCCCTATAACTCTAAAACTTCTGTTCCCCACAGAATTGTAAACACTGAAATGTGGAGTGCAATATTGTGAAATAGCAGGAACATTTCAATTTCGTCACCAACCTCCTCCCTATTTTTCCTCAACTCCTTCCATATTTTTGATTTATGCTTCTGCCATTTGGTCTAAAAAAGGCTCCAGTGCCCTTTCCTGTCTGTTGATATCTGGCCTTCCTCTTGGGACCAGCCTTCTGCAACACCACACAATAGAGGTATGCGCCTGACATCAACTAGTTGGTGAAGGTGAGGTGCTGGTTGGCTGTTTTGGTAACACATTCTGCTCCATTAATGCATGCTGAATTGAACAACACATTCCTGAATTAAATTGGTGTGTGTTAGGCTTACTGCTTTTCACTGTGCCAGTGGCAATGGGGCCTGACAGTGGAGTATTGAAAGCACTGCCACTGATGCCTGACCAAATATTAGCAGAATGGTGTCATTTTTGGATTTACTGTTTAAGAAAGTGATTACCGGAAGGCCCTTAAGGCAATGACACACGGCCCAACTTTTTGAACAATGTTGCTGGCCAAACAGCTAAACCAGCTCCATGTGCTTTGATTGGATGATCCTAATAATTTAGAATTTCTCCATGTTACTGGTACTGGGGAGTCAAACCAAGTTTGCTGCATTATATCATATGTATTGTTGTTCACCAAATACAACCATGATAACAGAGCAGTGAGGTAACAAATAGTGACCATATTTTCTATGAACAGCTTGTAGGCCTTTGTCATTGGAGTCAATTGGAGTCGATTTGTGGATTTCTAATGGGTGGAGCTATCTCTATAATTACAAGAAACAGCTGTAATGTTACCTTAGAAAGGTGCTATTTCAAACAAAGCTCCATTTTGTCAAGGATGCAAAAAAATATGTTCACTCTCAGAAAACATTTAGGGGATGTAACAGTGTTTTTGGCATTTGAGCGCGTCTCTGAAGACAAGAGCTTTGTCCTTCAACGTCCTAAAGAAGACCAATGAATATGTTATGGCCGAGCAAATGTTACGGCCAACTAGACATTACTGCGCAACTCTGGCAGAGGCTGGGGGAGACTAGACAGAGAGGCAGGCAGGCAGACAGCCACCCAAATCCAGGCGTCTGTGGAGCACATGTGCTACCGTTGGCCCAGGCAGTGGGATCGCTGCCCGCAACACAATCGGCCGCTTCAGAAGGAGCAAAGCGAATCCAGATGTTTGTGACTCACCCCAGCGTGTATACGCAGAATATGCTTGCAAAAAGAGAGCATGTTTGTCTTATTTCAAGAGTGGAGTTTCTTTGGCATTTCGGCCATGCTTGCATAGATTGGATAATAGTCTTTTGTATTTGGAGGGCTTTTCTTTTTTTTTTACTCTTTCCGTTCCTCTGATTTAATGAATGGGGTCTATTTTTGTACAAGGGGAAAAAAATGCCATAACAAGGAACACCCTCCTCTCAAGCTAAGGCCCATAAACTTCTGGTTAAGCCAAGGGATTGCATCCAATGAAAAATGACACAGCGAGGTTATTTATACACGTAGAGTGGCTTCAGTGGGATTCATTTTTCTTTGCTAATGAGAAGGTCAAGACAGAGCTGTTTGCATTTTAACCCTCCCCCTTCCTCTCCCATGTGTCCCCCCACATTGTGAGCGTACAGTGATTAATTGTGGCTTACACATCAGACAGTGAGGTAGATGAGAGATTGACAAAGAGTCATTGACATACTGAAGGCAGCCTCAGTGAACCTTACAGTGGGGCAAGAGCTCTGTTCAACCTCTACGTTGGTGGCTTCTTGCTCTGCAGAATTCCCAGAACTGAGCGGGCATACTTTAGGCTGTGGTTTTTTGAGCGATTTCAGTAGCACCATTTCACCTATGGCATTCTCACTTCTGTGCCGTACTGTGGGTTTCTTAAGATTCTAGAAGCCTAGCACCAAAATATTTTGTTACCATGGACACGCGTCCATAATTTTTTACCACTGATGTGTAGTACCTGCATGTTCAGCAGAATGGTGCTTTTGAAAAGTGGTGTTCCAATCAGCAGAATTTATCTCAAACCCAGAGAACAGATGTTTATTTGACACAGAACGCAGAAAGACATGGTCTGAGGACACTGAAATGCCTGACTGGAACACTAAAGAAGTCCATTAGGGATGATAAGACTGGAGAACCACTCTAAAGCCATAAAATTGACTTAATCGATCAAGACTTCCTGTGTGAGGTCATGGAATTTTAAATGTGTGGTGTGAGCAAGATGGTTAAACTGCCTTGCACAGATTGAAATGAAAAAAAAAGCAAAAAAAAAACAAAAAACAAATAACTGGAAATTCAGAGGATTTGTTTACCTTTATGAGGTGCTTGTTTACCCATTTTGTGAAGGTCTTTTTCTGTACTCGGTCCCGCTCATCTGGAAAGGAAACACAAGTAATGGCTTTTTAGAAATGGTGCAGCAGCAACATCATTCTACTCCAACAACACCTTCCTCTGTAGAAAAGTGGAAACAGGTGAGCTAAACTACTAAACTACAACATTCAGCAAAGGGCATGAGGCTTGTGTTTGGTGGGAGATTCGAAACAGACTTTGAGTCGAGTACAAGGGGGTGTGTGTCATAAAACACTGTCTAGAGGTGCTCAGACTCAGCTGTCTCCCATTGTCTGCCTGTACCGGGAGCGGTTGTCATGGCATGGAGGAGTCATGGTCTGATGATGTTGACGGTGTTGTCTTTGCACAGACTTGCTTCTCCTCTAGTCCTCTAGTCATTATCACACGCTTGCCCTGCAGCCACTCATTGTTATAGGGAGGAGTGTCTGCCTCACAGAAAGGGGGAAAAAAAACACTTTAACGTGGATAGAAGAAAAAAGCTGAGCCAGCCAAAAGCACCCAGGGCTCAGACTCCTCAACCAAGGGTTGCGCAAAGCAGTCTGTGTGCTGCTCAGTTACTGAAAGACCAATCCCAGGGCAACAAGGAGCTGTTTGAGGAACAGCAGAAGATTAGTGAGAGGTGTTAAAGGTGGGAGATGTGGGGACTGGCTGTCAACAAGATGACCTACTGTAGGATGACACACCTAGCAGCCCCAAGCAGTGGAAAAGCTGACTGGAAACAACTCATGGTAACAAGACTCAGCATCAGTCCAGACACACACACACACACACACACACACACACACACACACACACGGCACCGCACACATACAGTACCATAGGCACACTCAGAGACAAAAACTCCTCGGACACCTGATCTCCTGTTACCTGACCCATCCCACTGCAAGCACTTCCTCTGTCTGAGTCACCCACACCTCAGACACACCTGCACACAATCCATAGCCTGTTCTCTTGCAAATCTGATATTTGTATACTCTCTAACCCAATTTTAACATTGAGCCTAAATGAGATGATATGATGTTATAAAAATGTCTTATCCCTGAGTCATATCTGTATCTACAGTACTATACAAGGTCATACTGACGCCATGAGTTTCACAACACTGCACCCTGCTGTTTCAGAAGCACTCACAAATATGGTAGTAAACCAAGAAGTGACGCAATAAAAGGGGTTTCCTCGTCAAAAATGACAATCATCACCAGCACTTAAAACACACCCTGCTGTTAAGGAAAGCATGGGAGCCTGGGAATTCGGCTGATTCAGATTTAATGAATATGTGGCCGTGGGCTACACAAACTGCTTGTTGCTCAGTTGCCATGGTGTTTTGAAATAGAGTTACCATGGCAACTCAAATGGAGTGTAGAAGCAGGTGAACTTTGACCTCTGAAATTAGGTGCTTACAAGTTTAAGGGTAGAAAGGTAACATTCATGACCTAAACACAACAAAAGCAAAAGCATCGTGGGGGACATGCTTAGGGGCCCCTCATCTTTCAACACAAGCTGGAGTAACCTTTGGTCTGTACACTCATTAAATCAAATACCACTTATACATATTGCATAAGTCACAGGTAATGTTTAAACTAAACAATTAAATCCACAATGGGCTCCACCCTTTACAACAAGAAAGCTGAGCAAGCCAAGGAGAAAGTGCAAGATGACAACGTCACTTTTGAAGGATTCCTTTTCTGTTTGTATTTAGCATTTAAAATGAATGGTTTCGCTGAAAGCACACACTTAACGGCTGGGCTACAGAAGCCCAGCTTACTCACCAGAACCAGGCACAACACAGGCCAACAGAACTTTCCCTCCTCAAGAACTAGAAATATATAATTTACTCCCGTTCCCAGAGTCTTAATTTGGCCCTGCACAAACCGAACCATTTGGACTCGATGGCCTTACGAGCTGCGAGAAGAGAGAAGCGCAACCACCACTGCGCTTTGCTTTTTTTTTTTTTTTTCCAAGTACGAGAGAGTGAAAGTGGGAGTAATTGCATTAACCTTCTAGACTAAAACCATCTGAACCACCACTGCTTTGATGCAACACCCGAGTGACCGCGGTGGCACTGGAACAGGAAGACAAGTCAAGTCAAAACGTGAAGGAGAGACTTGCACAACAAATGGTAGCAAATAGTTAGCCTTTAGGCAGAATGATGAAAGTTTGTGCACGCACACACACACACACACAAACACACACCACACACACCCACACCCACACCCACACTCACACACACACACACACACACACACACACACACACACACATTGAGCTCTGTTGAAGTTGAGAGCATTCTGAGTGTCATTGTACAGCAACAGCAGTACCAAATGTCAACTCTGATCAAGTTTAACTGAAAACTGGCTGGGAAGACAATAGTTGAAGGACTAGTTGACCAATGAGATAAAAGCTGACATTCTACAGTGAAGAATGCTTAGCCTACCTAAGCAGACCCACAGTGACAGCAACAATGTGAATTCTGCTACAGTGCATCACAAAAGCCGCAAACTCTGCTTTGCTACAAACACAGAGAGCTTCAAGCGGGCACAAAAAAAGACTGAATTGGATTTCCCACCAACACAACATGACACATCCAGCAAACTCACACACCATTTCCTTTCAAAATCATACTTAGAAGTCCATAAAGCCTGGCTTGATTCATTGAGATTGCTGTGGAGCATTTCTTTCTTTTTTTTCCACATTTTGGTATGTGATAGAACGCCAGCACCATGAGGGAGTTCATTATATCACATAATTACCAATTAGGTCATTCCTGTGGGATAAGAGGAGACAGAGGAGAAACCCTGCCCTGTACTCAAGAGAGAGAGAGAGAGAGAGAGAGAGAGAGAGAGAGAGAGAGAGAAAGAGAGAGGGATAAAAAACTTTCCAAGACAGATTCAAAGCTGCAACACAACTCCAGCAAAACCCAGACTACACTAAAGCTACTGACCAAATCTGCCCTGAATTATGAACAGAGGGCTATGGACACAATCAATGTCAACGAATGTCAGAAACAAATAGAGCTTCAAGTTTTAGCAGCATCCCTCAGCTCAGACTCTTCCTGCCATGTCCCCCTGAGCCCCCAAATGAAGTCAGTCATACCTTTCCTCTCATCCATGGCTTTGAGCATCCCTTGGTAGAAGCTGTCGTCCGAGGATAGTCTTTCCCTGCCATTGCTGGTCTTGTGCTTCCTTTGACTGCTCATACTTTAGAAAACGTGTCTCTTACTGTATATACTCTGCTACTACACAGAGTCTCTCACTTTCTCTTTCTGTAAGTCCTGAAGGGTTACTGTGTGTGAATGTGTCTTGTCTGTCTCGAGTCTCTGGGTCTCCTTCTCTCTCTGTGTGTCAACCACAGGGCACGTTGATGATGCTCCCTTCCCAGATGACTGTCTGTTCTGAATGAGAGGGTGAGGAGGGCGGCAACGTGGAGTGTATGGCAGTCGCGTGGGTGTGATCCGGCTCAAGTGCTCAGAGTTTGCTCTCTCTCTCTTTCTCTTTCTCTCTCTTTCGTTGTCCCTCTCTCTTTTTGCCTGGTTCAGCACTCAGCTCTACACTCGCTCTCTCTCTCTCCTTAAGTTTTTCCGTTTTTTTTTTTTTTTTCCCCTAGTCTGTGGTAACAGTGCCTCCAGGCTATACAGAATGTGTGTACATGTACTGAGCTGTGAGTTTGTGTGTGTGTGTGTGTTTGTGTGTGTGTTTTCTGAGGTCACTGTGTGGGTTAGGCTGCCAAGACCCCGCCCACCTCTCTCTCTCTTTGTCTCTCTCTCTGTCTCTCTCTCTCTTTCTATCTCCATGCCTTGCCTTGTCACGCTGGTGTGGTCAGAGCCTGATGGAAGAGGTGGGGTTTAGGAAAGTGATCAAGCAAGGTGTGGCAACCCACACGCCTCTTCCGTTACCAAGCTTCTGCAAATGCATCGCCATACGCACTGTCTCTAACACGCATACACAAAACACAAACACAGGAATACACCACATCATTTCAATTGCACTCTGTGGAGTAAACAAAAAACAAACACCCATCCACTTACAAACCTACATACTCGATCACACAATGGTGACAAATATGAGTAGTCACAACTCAGCACACACACACACACACACACACACACACACACACACACACACACACAGCCGCTATGTGAACTTGTAAAAGAAGGAAGTGAAATTCACACACCCTCACAGTACAAACACTCATGCCACATGGGGAGAGTCCTTATTGTGTTGTCATTTACAAGCAGTTCTTCAAATAAAAATCTTATCAAGTAATTTCAAAATAAAGAGCCACACACGCAGAAACAAGCACACAAGGACACACAGATACTGTACACACTCGCACGCATGTGCGCACACAGAGACACACAGACACACACACACACACACACACACAGAGTGTTTAATAATTAACAACTCACAGCATTCCACAGCGCCACATAAATGTTAGTCACACTCGCAATCACAGGGATGGGCCGATCAGGTACCCACATGCTGCTGAGGCGTTGACTAATCCATCAGCACTCACACTCTCCTGAAGCGCACACAAACACACACACACACACACACACATGGAGTAACAACTGGCCCTTCCAGGCACCAGTTCTGAATAACAAAGTGCCAACATTCAGCCCATGTTCAGGGTATGGGGTATGATTATGCACAGTAGAGATTCTTTTGTTCAGGACAGCAATGGCTGATTCTAGATAAGGCAATGTGTGATTCATCATTAATGTTTATCTTACGATCCACCAAGCTTATGTGAAAAGGAAATGCGCTGTCAGAAGTCCTTGCCGGGCATGGATAAAATGACCTACCCCTCCGAAAAAAAAAAAAAAAAAAAAAAAGAAAAAAAAAACCAACGGGCCCAAACCCAAAAATGCCGGCCG
>JASCIP010000008.1:14375946-14385959 GCA_034783695.1 Sardinella gibbosa | reverse complement strand
AGGCGGCAGAGGGGGTTATAAATATCTAGCGGGCCGAACTGGTCACGGCGACGCAGTTAGAAGCTGATGAAACTGGCCTGGCGTCCGCTGGGCTGCTGCCACTCTAGGCCGGAGAGAGGCAGGCTTTTCCCCAAGATGAAAGCGCTATTCTGTCCCAGTGAGATCACTGATCCCCAGCTTTATGCTGAGATTTAGACACACGTTTGTCATTCTAAGTGGACGCAGACTATATACAGACCAAAGTCCCATAGGGGCTCATTTGTATGCAACAGAAAAATAAATGAAAATATAAAGTAAAATAAAAAAATATATATACATATGTAAATAAGAATAAAAAATATGAAGTAAAATAAAAATACATCTAAAAATACATCTGTACAGCGTATTTTCAGATGAAGTAAAGATGTTCAACATTTATTTTCCTTTAAATGTTATTTTTAATGCCAAGGGTCACAGCCCAAGTCAGCTTGAATGACAGTGTTAGCCAGTCTCATTTTTCTCGAACATCTAACAACCTAAAAATCATAAAGACTCCCATATGGATGACCTATAGGGTATGAATTCAACATACTACTTCTAAGCGAGTAAGAGTCAAACGCTAAAAGTAGAAAACCAAACGACTCCCCCGTCCACCTCCTTGTCCTCCAGCCAAATAACATCTTGTACCCTGACAAAAGTCATAAAATGAAATCTGACCAACACATAAATTACGCACACGACCAAACAGTGAACAGAGAGAGAGAGAGAGAGAAAGAGAGAGAGAGCAACCAACCTGCCAGGCACTCAGCCCAACACAAACAGCATTTTCTAAACAGGTGGTGCCCAACCAGTTCAACACTGGCCTAAACAAAACAACCAAAGGCCTGGGAAAATAAAACAAGACCTGGATGAAATTCTACATCATACAGTGAGTGCTGTATGGCCATAATGCAGGGCAGGCAAGGGGACAGGCTGCAGTCTGAGCATCAGGGGAGCTCATTTGTCTGTCAAGGGGGGGTAGGAAAGTCTGACTTCAGGTCTCTAAATGCCAGTAAACACATTTATTTTTCTTCCAGGACAGATAGCTGGGATGGCTGGCATGGCTGAAGCTCCCAGGCTCCCTCACCTATGGCTTTCTCCCTGATGCTTTGGAGACCCCACAAGACGCAAAGCAGTCCTATATATAGTGTGCTTTACATTGCCAGTGCTTATTTTATGCGCTGCGAATTACAATAGTGACTTATGGCGCTGACAGAATATCCACTTTCACACTTGAAATTTCTGCTCCTGTGTTTATATACATTGCTGGTCAGGGTCTGTTTCAGAAGCTGAGTGTCTGGGTCTTAAGGTGTTGATACATGGGGCAACTTTTTGAGCAGTGTTGCCGAGCAACCCCATAACCATGTGCTCTGACTGGATGACTATGAAGATTCCAGACTGATGATTAACGAGTGAAAATTTTCCTACGGATGAAAAGTTGTTGCCCAACATCAATGGGAATGCACCAGAACCTTTCCTAACAACACTGCCCAAAATTGAGTTATCAGCAGCTTAAATGGCTGCCTTTTGAGGCTTTATTAGAAACACTTGGCACAGTATAGCAATACTCTGGGCTTTAGATGCACAATTGCCAAATAGCCAAAGCATCCACGGCCCGATCCAAAAGACACCTGTGCCTCAAGAGCCACTTCAGAGCATAAAAATAGTCACGACCGTCTGGATGGGTTTCTTCCTCCTGTGAAGTTAAATCAGGCTGGTCTAAAAACTGACGGCGAATCGCTGAATTAAGAAACAGGGAGGAGAAGAAGAAGAAGAAGAAGAGCCAGCCGTCTCGTTTAACTTAATGAACTGGAGGTGGCAAATGGTGTGACACATACAAGTCATCTGAGCATGTGCAAAGGGGCAGCGGTGGGAGATGGAATGGTGGTGATGGCGGTGGGAGGGGAGGGTGTGTTTCCGCGAGTTGATGTGCATTCTTGTACATCATCAGATGGGATGTCTAGGGAATGCATAGCATAGGAGAGGGGCGCGCAGAGGATAGGCGCGACAGCCAAAAAAGGTGTCGACCACATGAGGACAAGCTTTTTCAGAGTTGGGCATTAACAGGCATTCTCACTCAATTATAATGATCATTGTGTTTCATATCAACAGAATATAATACGAGATGCTGGTCTTCATCAAGAGGATTAAAGAAGAAAGCTTCTCTCTCTCTCTCTCTCTCTCTCTCTCTCTCACTCTCTCTCTTTAAAACATAGATCACGTGGATCCGCAGGCCCCTCACACGAGTCTATGCCCTGTATGCCTGCCATGCAGAGTGACATTCATACACACTTTTCAGTACCCACGCAACTGCTGGAGACCTGGGGGCCTCTAAGGGGCTGTGCGCTGGAGGCCGTCTGTCTGAGGCATGGATTCATGATGGAGGGCATGTGCTGTGTGCCATAGGTCTCCACTTCTGACTCTGTCTCAAGGCTCAAGGCTCAAGGTTCCCCCTCGACTGTATACTAACTGAGTCATCCAGAGAGACTGGCTGGCTGACTGACTGACTGACTGACTGACCAGCCGGCACTCATTATGCTGCATTGAGAACTATAATCAAAACTGGTTCCAGTAGCTTTTTGTCTTCCAGGCCAAAGCCAGAGGCATGCATTGGCAAAATGAAAAAGAGCGAGAGAGAAAGAAAGAAAGGAAGAGAGGAGAGGAGAGGGGGAATGCTGCTTTTTCTTTAAATACAGCATTTTCTAGTCAATTTGAAAACAAATAACATCCTATAATCATGTAATGACAATTATGGCAGTGACTGAATTTCACATCAAGAATTAATCACAGACATTGCTGAATTTCACAGTCCACACTGCAACAATGTGTTTATGATATCACCCCTGGGTGAATATGCCATGCTGGTTCCTGGTAAAGGATTTTCATCACAGGCCTCTGGGTGGGATCATTAGAGGCGCCCACCTGTTGACCACACAGTGCCCATGGGGGACGGGCACGAAGTGGTACACGAGGGTTCGCTCTCGCACGCTCTCGCTCGCTCGCTCGCACACAAACACCTGGGCCCAGATTTACGGTGTCGCTTCACGGAACTCACGGGGGCTGGCGTGAAGGCACAACAAAGGCTATTGATAGCCTAGGTCAAAGAGAAACTGAACTCTTCTTATTTTTCATCTTTCATTTTTTTTTTTTTTTTCCTCGCACAGTGAAAGGTCACATTCGTAGCCTGGCTTTCTTGAGCCCAGTCCAGAGTGTGAGTCATGCCCAGCACCACAATCATATGCCATGGGAGAGGAAACTAGGGACACAGAGGCACCAGTGGTCTGGTATTGAATTAGGCGAAACATGGTGGAATGAGTGGAGAGAACAGAATGGAACGACCAAAAGGCGGAAAAAAAGATTGCGTGTGATGGCCCCATTGGTATGAGGGCTGCAAGGGCGGGTGGGTTGAGTCGTTTTCGTCACAAGCTGCCCAATGACACCTCTCGTTTATCAAAGACATTGCACAAACACATGTCTTCAGATGATTGATGTTTTGAGAATTACCAAGACTAGGTGTATACTAACACTCTTTGACATTGTGTTGTTCCCAAGGTATCACATTACAACTTGATGCACATGGGTGAAACTTTGAACCAGATATTAATCACAGCATAGCAGGTACATGCAAGTAGCAATTTCACTGCTATGTGTATATAATCACAGCCATTTCTCATTACAGTGTTTGAAAGGTAATTACTGTGCTCCCTGTGATCAGTTTTGTGTAAGAGCATGTTTATTTTTAGGACAAAACTGTATTACTCAATATTAAAATATGCTCACTTGTATTATACAGTAACACAAGACAAAACTCCTTCAGCTTATTATCCAAATGAACATTCTTGCCTGTCTCTGCCTGAAGCCCTAACACACAGAGGCTTTGAGGAATAGACATTACCTCACCTAGTCTGAGGTCTGAATAGTACTCAACAGCAGGGGGTGCCATGGAGTTGGCTTTAAGCACAGCCTCGAGCCAGTATACAAAAGGTGGTCACTGGAGCAAGATAAGCAGAGGCTTATCTTTTTCTTTTGATTCAAAATATGACAAAAAAGTAATCTTTTTGTAAAGCTATGGAACAAAGCCAACAAAGAATAACTTATATAAAAGAGGCTTATTATCATGACAGAACTCCCCAAATGACTCGTCTTCTCTGAAGGGGAAAAAACTATTACAACCTGTGAAACCAATGGACACTCCCTGTGAACGCTGCCAAATACAGACACACACCCTGCATGCTTTGAGCCAAATATCACTTCTGTCTGACAGTCCGAAAACAAGGACTGTCCACACACAGCCTGCTCTGCCACTATTCAAATCAACATGCAAAATTTCAACCCTCTGCCACTCGGAACTTAACAAAAGTCACACATACACACACACACACACACACACACACACCTGCACAATCACCATATAAACAGCATGTGTCAGAGAGAGCATGATTTAATAAAAAGAGGGAAAAGCCCATGGAATGAGGATGCGTGAATGCTTTTGCACTTTCTCAGGCCAAAGACAGCAGAGGAAACTGCTGCCAACACACATTCCGGAGCGTTCCATTTCCCAACCTGGTACAAAAGCGGAGGAAGGCACTGGGTATGCATTTGTGTGTGTGTGTGGGTGTGTGTGTGTGTGAGAGAGAAAGTGTTAGCTAGGGTGTGATTGCCCTTATCTTTGGCATGCTCCATTGCATAATCTCTGCAGCCGCACAAGAGCAGCGCTTTTAAGTGGACCTCAGAGACGGAAACCAGAAACCCGAGACCACAGAACCACGAAACAGAGGGGGGGAAAAAATCTTGCAGGCTTCCTGTTTTAAACACAATTTCTTGAAAATACAATGAAATGGAGACCCCTCTTCCACTCCCTCGTTCACTCTCTCACTTCCTCTGGTCATTCAACTCCTCTCCAGAGAGAGTGACATTAGATGGTGCACCCGAGTCAGACTCCACCCAGCTGACTAACAGACTGACAGACAGACTCAATCATCTCTGGCATGAGGTAGAGAGAGAGAGACCAGGATAGGAAAGAGAAATCACAACGGTGATCATTCCACACATTGTGACCAGAGCTCGCTGGTAAACAGCTTATTACCGAACGAGCTGGAATTCCCCCGTCATCATCGTTGTTTTGGAAATGTGAAATCAAGCTGTAAATCTCGAGGAGTTAAACGTCCCTGTCAGACATGTGCATGTGGTCTGTCTGCTATGCTCTGCTTCTCACTCTTGACTCGATTAAGAGCTCGCAGGGAGTGGCTGTGGTGGGAATCGATGCCAATTTGCAAATTTTACTGAAACACACTTGTGGGCTGTTTTTATTCACGCCTAAATAGTTTGAACCTGACTAACAGGGATGACTGTTCCAGAAAACCTTCCATGCGAAAAAAGTGATGGGATTTGCAGGCAGTTTGGTGACTAACTGACTGTGTGCAGCTTTCTCACAAGTTCACAGCAAAACATCTCAATTACATGTTGTGTTGCGATGGGCTTGGCTGTCGATGGTCTCTTTCTATTTCGATTTCTCAGGCAAAAGAGCTCTGAAGAGTACTTAGTACTTAGAGATAGCAAACTGAAAATAAACATGTGGTTCTTCTTGAGCACAAGGCAGTAACTCACACTCAAAGACTTAAACTCTCATAACATGTTGCTTTGTTTTTTATACAAACACGAAGAGCCATTTGCTTCTCTTCGACTCATGAAAACACGTGGTCACTAACCATAACACACCAAATGCCAACTCCATAACGGGCAGCACACACTATTCACCTTGACACTCCCCCCTGAGCGAACACTCCCAGAAATGGCCCTAGCAACGGCTTCTGTGACATCACAGGTGCAGGATGGGAAAAAAGAAGGGTGGGGAAGAGAGGAAAAGAGATGGAGAGGGGGAAACGAAACTGGAACATTGTCAAACCTTCCTGGAAGTTTGGCCAGGTCTTCTCCTCCGGGTCCTCCAGGGAATGGTCCCACTCGTCCGGGGAGCCGGTCCGCTGTTCGACCATAGCTCCGCCGGCCAACAGGGCTCTCTCCATGGCCAGCTGCTCCAAGACATCATAGTCCAGGTCATCGGTCTCGGGCACGGGGGGCGCTTGTGCGGGCGGTGACCCTGCGACTGCCGGGTTGGCAATCTGCTGCACCTCGATCACCTCCTCCACCACCACTATCTTCTTCCTCATGGTGCCGTCGGCCTCTGCCTCGTCCTCTTCACGCTTGTCTGCTTCGGGAATCACTCCCTCTGGCTGTGGCTGTGCAGCAGCTGGGGGATCGCCGGTGGTGATGACAGGCGGTGTCTGTGTCTGTGACTGCAGATCCTTTCCCTGCTCGGAGGCCCGGGTCTGGGAGAGCCTTTCCTCCCTCTCTCCTTTCTCAGGCTGTGCCGGAGCTGGAGCTGGGGCAGCAGCAGCAGCGCTAGCGGAGACAGCAGCGGCTGTGTGTTGTGCAACACTGGGAGGCTCCCCCTGCTCGTCGCGGGGGCTGGTCTTGTGAGCTGCGCCTGTTTCTGTTGCTGACGCTGGGGCTGCTGCGGGTGCTTCCCTCACGGAGGAGGATGTTTTCGCTCTCAGGACCTCCCGCTCGATTTTTTCTGCACCGAGAGAGGCTGGCTCCTCCTCCCCTTTGTGTGCTGGGGCCTCGGTCTGCACAGCTGCTGCCGGACAGACTTCCTCAGCGCACATTCCTTCTGAAGGTATCTGCGGAGGGTCATTTGTTATTGTCGGCACGGGAGATTTGGGAGGGTCGTCTTTAACGGTGGTGGTCACGATCTCCACCTTTGTTGCCTCAAGCTGCACCACAGCAGGTGAGGAGGCAGGGGTTGGCTCCACAACAGGGGGAGCCGTTTGCTTTTTCTTTTTTGACTTCGAGACCTTTGGAGTAACATCACTCACTGCCTCAGCCTCGGGGGAAATATCAGCTGATTTTGGTGGAGGTGGTGATAACTGAACGGGAGACGCTGCAGACTTGACAGCCTCTTCCTCTTGTTTCTTCAGCTCAACTTTAACGCTCTTCTGCTCCACCGTTATTTTCTCAACACACACGGTGGGTGGTCCTGTCTGCTTAGCGGCAGATGACGCAGAGGCGTCCTCTGTCACTTTCACTTCTGCCTTGACTACAGCCTGCTGAGAGATGGCGGGTGTCATGGCAGCCTCCAGGGAAGGTGCAGCTTTTGGCTCCTGCATGTCATGACCCGCGCTAACCTTTTTGACCTCTGCCTTCTGCTGGACAGGAACTTCAGCCTCTGGCTTGGCCATTTCCACAGGAGTTTGTTGGCCAGCACTGTTGTTTTCTGCCGGTTGCTGGACAACCGTCTGTGTTATCTTCACCTCTGTTTTCTTTTTAACGCTGACCTTAGTTTCAGTTTTCGATGTCACTACATCAGTTTTAACAGCTGCTGGTGCTGTGTCATTGACCAATGCCTCTGTAGATACTTTACGCAAATCTTCTTTAGGCTTGACATCAGCAGTCTTCAGTTTCATTTCATGTTGTTCAACCTTCACCACCACCTCTTTAATTTCACCAGCACCATCTGATAGTGCTTGTGTCTTAGTGAGAGTTTCAGCAGGTTTTGTTGTCTTGGTTTCCTTGGTCTTAGTTTCTGTGGTTTTCTTCTGTTTTCCCACCTTAGCAGAGGATTCCACCTGAGTGACTATGGCTTGGTCTGGTTTGGCAGTTTGGGTGAGTTTAGCTGTTTCCTGAGGTTCAGGGACAAGTACTTCGTTCTTGGGTACCTCTTTGTTAGCTTTAGTGGCAGAGGACACCCCTAAGCCCACTGCTACAGCTGTAACTGCTGCTGTGGCAGCGAGTTGTGCTTGACTGGAGATGGTTACGTTGGAAAAGGATGTTGTGTTTTCAGCAGCCTGGTGGCTGCCTCTATGGTTCTCGGACACAATCTTCTCCTGCACTGTAAACATTGAAGTGGATTTGGTACTAACAGCATCCATCAAAGGCCTCTGAGAGGCGGTTTCCATGGTGATCCTTTTTGTATATCCTTGTTCCATTGCACGCTCTGGCCGTCCGTTTCTCATGGGGGGCTGAGCTTGGTCCCCGGAATCCCATGATGCTTTGGGCTTTTCTTGTTCCGCGGCTACTGGGCGGCCTCGGAACCGAGGGGTCCTCTCAGCAGGCATCATCTCCTCGGCAACTCCCCCCATCCTCTTGTGCCGGTATCCCTGGCGCTCCATCAATGCTTCCTGGCTCTCCGCCCCGGGCCTGGTCCCAGGCTTGGGAACATACGATGTTGGACCCTGCACTGACTGGACCCGAGCAGCACGGTGGGCAAGGGCCAGGGTGGCAGCTGGCCGACGTACCCTCTGGAGAGGGGTTGGCACAATCTCGGGGGGCAGGTGCAGGTATTCCCGCAGGTAAACAATGCCCTCGTTGGTGAGGTACCAGTAGTAGTGCCTCCATGCAAAGGTCTCCCTCACAAACCCCCGTGACTTCAGCGAGCCCATGGCACGGATCACCTGAAGGTTCTTCACCCCAGGGACATCAGGGTGCTTGGTCTGGGGGCGCTTATCCTTCTTGGCCACCATGACACCATCCCGAAAAAGCAGCTCGTAGATCGCCCTCAGGTCAGCGAGGGGCATCACCATTCCAGCCACCATTGTTGCTCCTCTGTCTGTGCGTGCCTCTAACTAGACTGACTGACTGACTAACTATGGCAAAAGCACACACACACACACACACACACTTATTTGCACACACCCGCGCGCGAGCGAGCACAACTGCCAAAAGGAAGAATGAATTAAATAATGACCTCACTCTTTCTGTCTGCGAGAGGGTCCAGTGGCAGAGCCGGCTGCCACGTGCTTCCAATGTAATGAAAAAGAATGTATGAGTGTCGCTCTGTTCTAGTCCCTTGTCTTCCTCAGTCCTCTCTTCTCTTTGGAGTGTCTTCTTCCGAAGGCAGAGAAGAAATGTCGCTTCACTCTCTTCTGAGAAACTTCCTTGAGGGAAGAGCGAGTCAAATAAACTCCAGAGACTGAGTCAAAAGAGACTGTTCTCTCCTTCACTCCAGCCTTCCTTGGAAGTGAACACAGTTCGGACTACCAGTACAGCAGTGACAGCCGAGGGAGGGGGTGAGAGAGAGAGAGAGAGAGAGAGCACGAATGAGTGAGAGAAGGAGGGAGGGAGAGAAGGGGGGAGGAGAGAGAGAGAGAGACAGAGAATTAGGCAGGGGAAAAGAGAGAGGGAGCAAGAGAAAGAAAGAGAGAGAAAGAGAGAGAGAGCACACAGCCCCTCCTACGTTTCCTTAGCACTAAAGGAAAAAACAAAAAAAAAAAGTTGCCTGAAATAAAATCTGAGCGGGATGACTAAGAAATTGAAGTGGTCGGTAAGAATGAATGAAGCTAATGAAGAACGACTGACGTCCTAAAAATAAAAAGATGGAAAAAAAGTGCAAAGAGCTAAAAAGCCAAGTGAGCAGCACACCTCTGAAGTGCTCCAGCACATGCAACTCACTGACTGAGCCTGTGCTGGAGACGCCCACCCCACACTACGGCAACACGCTTAACACACCCCTCAGTGTGTGTGTGTGTGTGAGTGAGTGTGTGTCTGCATGTCTCTGCGTGTGTGTGTGTGTGTGTGAGAGAGAGGTTCAGTGGCACTGAACGAGTGAGTAGGTTGGACTACGGGGAGGATTAGGTATGAGAAAAAGGAGACACCCTTTTGACATACCATCCTACATGTGAAACGCACCAGTCATTCCCTCCCCTCCCAGAGTAAACTTTCTTTACACACTTTCATATCGAGTGACAGGGCCTGCCCCTTGCCCTACAGACACACAGGATCTACCTTGGGAGCTATTGCACCTCCACAATGATTATGAGGGGCAATCACACCTAGGGCTGCAAACATGACAATTGTAAGAAAACTGAACCGAAAGTGTCTTCTGTGTCCAAGTGTAATGGGTGTGTGTGTGTGTGTGCGTACGTGCGTGTGTGTGTGTGTGTGGGTGTGTGTGTGTGTGTGTGTGTGTGTGAGTGGGTGTGTGTGTGTGTGTGTGTGTG